>JABUIW010000175.1:77938-112462 GCA_013363375.1 Menidia beryllina | reverse complement strand
GAATACCTGAGAAACAGCACTTCAAAGGAACCACACAAATCTCGTTGGGGTCATCAGAGTGGGAAAGTCCTTACATCAGTGTTTCATTTAGTTGGAGGCTAGACATTGATCAGTGGCGTCCCACAGTCACTCCCCTACAGCCATGCTCCTCAGACTAATCTTACAGCCTGACAAAATGCGTCTCAGAATTGAAGTACCTTGACATAATGAACAGTGGGGTCTCCATTTATCTAAAATTCTAAGTTCTGGGAAGTTGGTACTGGATCAAATGCTACCACTGTCAAAAATATAACTCTGCTTTCCTCCATACTCTACATTTCTTTCCAACAAAGCTTTTTCTTTTGAAAACAACTGTCAATAATTGCAATTCCAACAGTTCAACCACTGTCTCTGCTTAGCCTGAGCCACTGCTTTTAGCTTCCGTAGCATTTGCTCCTGCCTACAACCCTGCTCCACAACAATCTCTCTCTTCTGTTTGGGACCTTCTGCACTCCACACCAGTTTGCATGTGCCAAGCCCCAAGTCTCCCTGACCTCTGTGAGGATTACCCCCCACCTTTGTATGCCTAAAACTTCCTTTTGCCTTCTGAACTGCCATTCTTCAATCTGGATGCACCTTTACTCACAGCTACAGGGGTTATTTCCTAGCCTTTAGTTCATTTAAACACCCCCACTAAACACTACTATATACTTTGAGCCTGAGTATGCCTTTCCCATATAGGGCCACAGTACTGAAACATCTTGGAACGCCTACCGACTTCATGAAGTAAGACTAACTAACCTTTCCACTCATTCTCCAGCAGATAATGGCTGCTATTCAACCAGTCTCTCAGCCATTTCTTTCCAAATATGCACTACCTGCTCTCTATCATTCAAGTCTGACTTGTGTTACCAGCTTGAACTCAATGCAAACCTTTCCAAAATGATGGCAATTATTTGTTCATTTATTACAAACTTTTAATAATTTAGATTCCCTCTACAGACTGAAACGCTAATGGACATGCTAACTCACTGACTTACTGATTTTCATACCAGCCCATTTTAGATTTTCAAGTCTCTCAAGTATTTTTTTTCATACATGGCACTGTTTAAGTCACAGATGTCATATCATCCATATACAGTAATTGGTGTAAGGCGCATGCTAACCTGAAACCTTTCTCCACTTACAACCAACGTAGAAGCTCTAATAATTATCTCCATCGCTATTATAAATGCTGATGGAGAAATCGGCCTATTTCCTGTCTCTGCCAACTTGTCATGAAACCTGGTGTACTTAGACACAGTTTAATGTTCTGTAAATATGCTTTAAGTTCTCAACCACTACCAGCACTCTAAAATGATCAAAGACTTTAAAATAAGCCTGGCATTCCTGCAATCTGCACAGTGGTATTTTATTAAGGTATTCCTTTCTTAATAGCTATCTAATAACTCTGCAACTACACTAAATAAAACATTCCCCTCGCCATTTAGGAGAGAGATAATTAGGGACTGACTCAGGTCTGAGGACTCATTGTCCTTTGGAATAAGAGGGTCTCCTGTCTTAGATGATGCACTAGGGATAACCTGTTTCTCGCAAACTA
Source organism: Menidia beryllina (assembly GCA_013363375.1). Classification (NCBI taxonomy): domain Eukaryota; kingdom Metazoa; phylum Chordata; class Actinopteri; order Atheriniformes; family Atherinopsidae; genus Menidia; species Menidia beryllina. The sequence continues at coordinate 110,883 of JABUIW010000175.1, read as the reverse complement.
TTCTTAGCAGCTTCCACAAGAACCTTGGTGCTTCAGGGGACTCCATTTGGCCCTGGGTACGACAATGCCTTTGCACACCTGAATGCTTTCTCAACCTCTTTCCTCTCTCTTTTTCTTTGTAGCTTTTTTCCACAGCTTTACAGTCTTCTTTCCTCAACCCATTTCTTTTATTTCTCGTCTCTTTCTAGATTGAACTAAATGCACTTTTTCAACCCTCTCACTATGAAATATGTCGCCCATCGTCTGTAGTCTATCACTAGTATTTCCTCTTAACCTACCTATAATTATGGACAAAACTCTATTGACTGCTGCCCATCCTTTGCTGCTTTTTGTCCTAGGCCACTAAATTCTACCCTCTGTTCCATTAGTCTGACTCTGATTGGCCTGTTCCCATCAGTATCAGCTGCATCCCTTCTTAGCACCTCTGTAACTGAGTTATTGATATCCTGCCGATTGTGGTGCTGCTGGACTTCATCTGACTTAACTGACTTCTTGAGAAGTACTTATTTATATAAATGCACTGCCCTTCTTTTTATTTATATCACATACCGGTAGTTCCACTATTTGCATGTCATGCTTGGGGAATATTATTGGGTTTTGGTTCGTTTTTTTGGTTTTGTTTTTTGGGTTGATGTTTCGTTCTGACGTGTTGAAGAGGATTCTTAGACAGAATACGAAACTATGAATTTACCGGTGCATCTTTGCTCCAAACTTCACCTACTGTCATGAGATTTGGGTCATGAGCGAAAGAGTAAGACTGTAGATGTAAGTATAATTTTGAATTGGGTTTCATTTGGAGGGTCAGAGCATTCGAAATAAGGCAAGCTACTCAGGGAGCTTGGCGTAGACTCAGTCTAAATGGTTCAAGCTTTTAGTGACGGTGGTGGTCACCTCGTACTGATGATTCTTTTGGGCACATCATACTGGAAGAAGATGCTGGTGTTTACCCAGGACGAGATGTAAGGATTATATATCCCGTCGTTTGTGTTTGATCTAGATGGATCTGGGGAGTGTTCCTGGGGAATGTGATGTCTGGCTTTCCCTCCTGAAATTACAAAATGGATGGATGGAGAGATAAGCATATACAGTCCAACCCAAATTTGTTGAGCTGGTGGTTTTAAATTGGCTGTAGAAGTAGGATTGCAAGAGTGCATGGTTTCTCTTATTGATGGATTAACGACCTGAAACTTTCCAAGCCTGGGATAGGCCCCCAAAAGGACAAAACGTTACACCTGGTAACAAAGGGCAAAAACTGACTTCAAAGCAAAGTCAATCATACATTACATCAGATGCCTCCTCAGCTTTGAAATTTGGGGCAAAAAGCAATTGCATGCCAGAACAGTCTTTGAAAGATGAAAGCAAGTAAAGGAAGCAGACAAAATCTGACTAGAAACCGGTTGTTACTGAACCAGAAAATGGGATTTTCCCTTTCAGCGAAAAGATCGGGAAAGTCAGGCTGAGTCAAATGAGAATGGTGAAGACAATAACACTTTTGTATTTACTTTTGCTTCACATTCAAATACTTTTGACAATTTATTTCAGGCAATCCACTGGCCATCCTTCTGCAAAACTGACGTAGTTGGTTAATACCCATATTAAACCCAAGTAACCTGTATCTCATTCCCTATATTCTTTCAGAAGTTATAAACATACCATGGATCTCTGCTATCCTGTTTAAATGGAATGGACATTTACAGTACTCCATACAACAATACTTTGTACGACACTAAAAAAACTAAATCTGGTAATCACAATTTTCCTACTTTTTTAAATACTCTTGAGTAGTATTTTTGATTCTGAATTAAAGATAGTCTGCCTTGCGGGAGCATTTAAAAAAAAAAAACCCTCATATAATTGTATATGGTTTCCTTTCATTGACATACCAGGTCTTTGGCAAAGATGTTCTTGTTGTTGATTGGAAAAGAAAATTTGAGGATGAAAAATATTGCAAATGACCTTGTCTTTAGACTTGTTACTAAGATTGAGCTTCAATGGACACTTGAATCTTCTGATGTCAGTTCTGTGCACAGATTGAGTTGAGCAGCCCTGTTACATAATTCTGCGTTTTGCAGTAGAGATGCCAATTTTATCTTTGAAAGATTTCATTTTTCATTTCTTTGAACATTGACATGGTATAGTTTACACATAAGTAATTGGAAAGTTCTGTCTTTAAGACCGTTTTTCTTGTTCACAATAAAAAAAAAAAAATTTTCCCTATGGTTTATCTTTATCATGCTCTTTTACGTCACAGCAATTGTCTTTCTCTTTGCTCTCTGTGACGAAAAAAATGACACCAAATGGCAAGAGAAAACAATAATCCATGATTTTGAACTTATACATTCAAAACTTTATTTCATCATTTTCAATGGACATCATTTGGTTTGCTATTGGTCTGTGTGTAGTCTCATCCAAAACTTGACCTTCAAATAACACTTCATTTTTAAATAATTAAAACAAGCTTCCTTCTTGCACAATCACCATGGATTTACATCAAATATTGCACGTAGAGGCTGCAGAAAATGTAATGGGTTCTTTGTTTGCTTGTATTCCAACTCTGTCTTCAGCTATTTATGTGGACAAGCAAATGTACATCCCACATTTTTAGTGAAGGACAGGGTTGTATTTATCAATTGAGCTCATTCCTAATAATTCTCAGACACTGTGGCTGAGATGTTGAGTGAATAGGATTGCCTATCCAATGGTTTGGTGTTTTTATATCTTTAAGCCATCCAAACCTCTGTATTTCCATTCTGCCGAGTCTCTGTTGTGATTATGCAGCAACAGGACACTCAACTCTGACCATTGGTTAAGTCAGACGTACAAAGGCAGAGATCAGACAGGAAGTGCCGCAGCTGCTCTTCATAGTTTTTTTTCCACATTCAGTTTTAACACAAAGTTCAAATGTTCTCTCATTTGATTGCAGAACGTGTTGTATACCACATGCAATTCTTGGCTTATGTAGTTCCTTCATTCTATTTAGTTCCTGTCAGTCACGTTTTCTACTATTTCCATCACAAAGGCCTGATACAGACTGTTTTCTGCAGCAGTTTTTAATTTTAATTATACATTTCCCAAAGTCTGTGAAACCCTAAAACCTATCATTCTCCAGCAGCTTGAAACTTTTTCCAATAAAATATTTTGTTGACAAGCTAGAATAAAATGTTGAACCACAATTTCCAACTCCTGAAAATATTCTTGGTCCTTTTCCATAATAAAAAAAAGGATAATAATATCATGTAACAGTGACAAAGGGAGCAGGCAGACATCCAGTCATGTAAAGATCTTTGGATGATGGACATGTCTAATGAATCAGCAAAGCAGTTGTTAGTTCTTTATTGCATCAAAAGCACAGCGGGATCTAAATCGAGCAGTGGTTCCGTAATTTAATAAGCAATTTAACGATTGCAGAAATTGTGCCCTTGCACCAGATGAAATCTCCTATTGCACAAAGTGTTATTCTAGATATGATGATAGATGGCCTATGTTAAAAGGGACACATCAGAGGCTGAAAGTTTTCTTTAAAATCCCAAGAGAGAATGTGGTCGGGCATTTTATGAACAGGGTCATTTTATTGCTAAGAGAATAAGCAAATGCTCCTTCTGATCTTCCATCCATCCATCCATCCATTATCAATACCGCTTATTCCCTGATGGGGTCGCGGGGGGAACTGGAGCCTATCCCAGTGGTCAACGGGCGAGAGGCAGGGTACACCCTGGACAGTCCGCCAGTCCATCACAGGGCAACACGCAGGACATACAAGGACAAACAACCACTCACACTCACATTCACTCCTAAGGGCAATTTCCCCAATCTCCAATCAACCTAACATGCAGGTTTTTGGACTGTGGGAGGAAGCCGGAGAACCCGGAGAGAACCCACGCAGACACAGGGAGAACATGCAAACTCCACCCAGAAGGGCTCTGGTTCCCCCGGGATTCGAACCCAGAACCCTCTTGCTGGGAGGCGACAGTGCTAACCACCACACCACCGTGCCGCCCCTCCTTCTGATCTTGTTTCAGTACATTTGCTCTGGAAAATACAGCGCTGAAGCGATGATGCAACTTAACGCACCGGAAGAAATGGAGTCAACCGCTTGGGAAAACCCGAATTCCAGAGGGGTTAAAGGCATTCGAGTTCGATGGGCTTTATTTTGAAATCGGTGACCGGAAGTAACTGTTTCTTTTTTCTTTTTTCTTTTTCTTTTTTTTTCCAGTGAGAAAGCTCGAGCCTACCAAACCAAAGCCGACGGACTCGCTGCTGATGTGATGATCACTTGTGGAGCATCGCCCTCGTTTTTTGCGCCTCAGAGAAGTTGCGGCCGCGGCTTCACGGGAATCTGTCATCTTCAGCACTTTATGCGTTTTTTCTGCACTTTATTCGAGGAAAAGGCTTCTCTGTTGGAATGAAACTTTCTTTGGAATGGCACGTGAGCGATGAGCAGAAGGTATGTAACAAATGGAAGTTACATTTAAAGGACTGTTTCTGGATTTTGCTTTGAAATTACGCGTGCAGAGTAGGTATTTTGGTTTAGTGGAAATGCTTTCCTTTTTTTTTTTAAAACAAAACGTCTATTTGTTAATACATCATTTCAAAAGGTCAAAACATGTGATGGGAACATTAGTTCCCGCATCCAACTGCATCTACAATCTTAAATAGTAGCAGCCTGGACACCGTTTATTGAGCGTTTATATTTGTTTCTTTCCCACCATGCATACACATCCACGAGTGATTTTTAACTGTTCGTATGGTATCAATTTCTGATTAAATATAGAGGGCTTGATTTCTCAACCCGCCCTATTTATTCAATTTGCCCCAACTGGTTTCTCTTTCAAATATATATGAGTGAACAACTTAAGAGTACGTCGTCTCTAATTTCTAACAGATTTTAAAATGGAATAAAATGTATAGGCTTGATGTAGATAAGTGAGAAAATGATGTAAAGGCGCTATGATTTATTTTAGTCATGAATGCGTTTGTGTAGACACGTAGAATAAATATTCCTGCAATCTGATGTTAACAATATCCATAGTCCCCTGGGATGTCCAACTTCATGTTAACCCCTATTTCATAAACACTCTGTTACACAACTCCACTAACATTCTCTTTTGGGAATTTGGAAGATGTGGTGCATAACAGTCGCTGAGTAGAAAATTCATTGCATGTTCTGTAACAGATCCCTCAGTAAACAGGAACGCTTTTCAAAACCAAGTTTGTCAGAGCCCTGTCTGCAGTTGAGGTTTTTCTCGTGGGATGTGTTTGATCAAAATAATTTGTACGTTTTCAGAATATATTTCATTGTCCATTTTTGTGAAAATGGACATTGTTCATTCGCATGGAGTAAGAGCAGTACTGCCGTGCGAAAGATGCTTAGTCACAAATCACCCTACAGGCTGCAGTCAAACAGACAGAGTTAAAAGTGCACGAATTCAGAAAGAATATGGGGAGAAGATCAGAAGCATTTTCATGAATTTATCATTTCCTGTAAGGATACATTCAGTTCAAACAGCACTGAAAAGAAAGTATTTAATCAGAAATCAATATCTGGCCTCAGAGGCATCAGAACAAAAGCAATATGGCAAATTAAAAGAAAGTTTGCAAAAAAATATATTCTTAGATGTCAGGGTTAGTAGATCTAGTCCCCAGGAAATATATCATATGTAATGAAAATTGCAGATTTTTTAAAATGTTGATAAAATATTTTGTTTAGAAAGTAAACTTTTAAGAGCAACCCAGAGCAATCATTTTTTGGAGTAGTAAAACAGTAGTCAAACAGAATTCCCAAAAATTTAAATGAAGGATGGTTCTTGTATTGACATGTTTGGGCCAGTTCTCCCCAATGTGTAGTGACCCCAGCTTGACCTCCTTCTCCCATCTCCACTCCTCTGAAGATGATTTCCTGTGTCGAATTCTGACCTTAAATAGTAACAAAAGTCTGAACTTTTAAAAAATATTTTGTGGAGCAAAATCTTAACGGAAGCTACACATTTGTCGGACCCTTTTAGAACATCTCACAAGGAAAAGAAGAACGGGTTTTATTAATTCACAGACTTAAAAATGATTGTTTGTGCGAGTTGAAGGGGTTTGTAATTTGAAAATCTTGGCTCTGACTCTTAACACCTCCTTTTCTGTCAAAATGCCTCTTCTCCTCAAATCAAGTATGAGCTCCAAGTCCAAAACACAATGTTAAATGTTCTTTTTTTCCCACACATATGATTGACATACAGCTTAACATTTATCTGGGATTAGATGTGATGACTATTTTTTATTTCAAACATTAGATATATGAAATGTACTACTCAGTTTTATAATGAATTGTTGGATACCCTTTCCTTATGATGATTGACAGGTTTATAGCATTGTTATATTCTATCCCATATTGGGTTCCATCCATCCATCCATCCATCCATCCATCCATCCATCCATCCATCCATCCATCCATCCATCCATCCATCCATCCATCCATCCATCCATCCATCCATTTTCTAACAATATAGGCCTTGGGAAATATGTGACATGCATGATAACAAGCCTATTTTCTGTTAACTGCACAAAGTAGGTTCTCTCATTTCCTCCGTGAGTAAACGCTTCCACCTGTAGTGTCTCTTTTTTTCTTCTTTTTTAATTTTCTGATTACTGCAACAGCAAAAGGGCTCCTGAGTTAGTCCCCAGGGGAACGGGGACCTTCTCGCGTGGGTCTGCATGTTCTCCCTGCGTTTGCGTGGGTTTCCTGTGGGTACTCCTGCTTCCTCCCACCGTCCAAAAACATGCATGTTACGTTGATTGGACACTCCAAATTGCCCCAAGGAGTGATTGTGAGTGAGTGTGGTTGTTTGTCTCTGTGTGACGCTTCCTGTGTACCCGCCAATTGCCCGTTGTGTGCTGGAATAGGCCCCCACCACCCCGTTGGGAATAACTGATATAGAAAAATAGATGGATGGACGCCACATTGGATTAGAAATTCTACAAAAGGTCTTGTTCCTTTAAAAATCTTACCTTTACCTTTATGTTTTAGCGACATAATGGGACCATAGGGCACTAAAAATCGTGCCACACTTAATGCTGGGGGGATATTTCTGTGAAGTGTGACTTCGTTTCATCATTATCACACTGTTAATGGATTTCTTGCTGCTTTTACTTGCAGCTGTGTAAATCCGGCATGTATGAATGAAAGCCTGATTTTAATACATGAATATGCTCTAAAGAAGGGAGCACATTGGAGCCAGGTGAATTTACTAATTTTGAATCATATATTTTTACTCTGTATTCCATTACCCTAGCAAAGACAGATTATCTAGAACTTTCTAATCATATCTCCTTGCAACTGTCTTCTGTGTCTTCTGGTAGTCACGCCTTGTCATGCTTTTTAAATTCTGTGGTGATTTAGAATAATTGTAATATTGCATCACCTTTAATATAATTCTTTTTTTTTTTATAACTGTCTATGTGTTAAAGTTTTTGATTGGATTTTACAACAGTAGATAATTTATGTTGTTATGTTGTTCTGTGAAAGTGCATCAATGACTTCCTGTAAATCTCCTATAACAAGTATAACGTTTTTTTTTTCTGGTTGGAGAGTTAAACTGTTTTTATTCCTTAAAAACAACTACACAAAAAAGTTTTGCTTTAATAACTTTTGCTTCTGAAGATTTTATATTATGCCAGGGTTTGTCATACCTCAAGTTATAGCATAAGCATAAGTCCTTGGTACACTTTTGAAGCCTACTCTTCAATTTTTCACTCTCAGATTCATTCATTTTGGTTGGCCTCTTTGTCCTCAGTTAAAGCAGCAAGGGAGGAAAATTTAGAGAATAGAACAAATATATCATGTTCAAACTGTAAATATCTGATTAGTGATTACTGGATAAACAGTAGCAGCATAGACAAAATAAAATTTTATATTTTATTTATTTTTATGTTAGTTTTTAAAGATAACTGTATCAACTCTTACCCCATTATTATTATTATTAATATAGTGGCTTCAGGATGTCATGGGAAGTTTGTAACTATAACTATTTCTTCTTTCAATAAAGTTCAATAAAAAGACTTGAGTAAAGAAAAAGACACAGCCTAAGCTACTTCACTTAAGATTTTGCTTAAATTTCTGTGAAAACTAGACAAAGTTATTGCTAACTTCATGACATTCCTGGTTTTACAGTTGGTTTTGCTCTTGATAAGTATAGCTATTTTGAATGGCACTGAGGTTGAAGTGAACAAATCCCAAGATGATAGCAGAATTATCATCTGATGTTGTCGGCTATCCCTGCAAATGCAAAGATGTAAAACAGAATTTAGATGTGTGCCTTGAACACAATATTTATCAAAGTATGTCTTTAGGCCGGGGCGCTTTCCAAACTTTCCCGAACTCTACACCAGTCATAGTATCCTACACTCTGATCTCAGATCTAGATACAGTTTTACACAGTGTAATTTGAAATGGCTGTTTCAGCTTTAAATATGTTTAATGGATCATTATTCACAAATGTTAGACAAAATCCAAGGATTGTGATGTACCTCAGCTATTAAACCAAATATCTTCACATTTGCAGCTATAAATGAACAGCTATCCATTATCGTTTAAGTGTTTCATGTGCACAATCTCTGTTCTGCTAAGAAATGTGTTGGTATATTTGAAAGATCTACCAAATGGTAGGTGTCAAGATTTTTTAGGGTTGGGGTATAAAAAACTGGCCTGTACAACATGGGGCTGTTATAACCTTACTGTATACTGTCTGTTTCTATGGTAGCTTATTTTGTAAGATCCCCATCAGTTTTAAATCCCCATATATCTTACTCATGTCTTTAAAACTAAGTTCTGTTGTTGTTAAGGGGATTTGTGGAATTTTCTTAAAAACAGGAAAACAAAACAGGAAAAACTCTATATTCCTTTGCTTTTTAGGTTAGTTTAAGGAAAGTGAGCAGGATAAAAAGAGCAATTACATTTTTTAAAACCTTTTTTATCCCTATCCTTATTTTGTAGATTTCTATATATATATACAGTATGTATATATATATATATATATATATATATATATATATATATATATATATATATATATATATATATACACTTAGACAAATTTCTCTAGATAAAACATTTTTGTTGGGCCAAAGATGGCTGAAATCAGAGGATACAGATGGAATGAGCCCTTCCTTCCTGATTACTACAGAGGTTAGAGAAGCATTCACTGGGCAGCACTGATACAAAATTAGAATTAGGAGCACTAAGAGAACAATCTCAATTGTGTTGCTTCAAAAGTAAATTATGTTGGTTTTGAAGTTGTTTACTGTGTTTTTATCATGCAGAGATGACTGTAGATGAAGATATACACTGCTTTTTTATATAATCCCAGTTGAATTCAGTCTCAAAGTAGTGAACTGGTACTAATGCAAATGGAAAGTTTATATATATATATATATTTATTATGGATTTCTAACACAGTACGTCTAACTAGGAGCTGTTGTGTGTCCTATTTATCTGATGCCTTTAAATATGTCTGTGAAATGTTTTCAGTTTGAAGAAGCAGCTCCAATATTTCAACACTTTTCCTTCATTTCACAGGACATTTCCCTTTAAAGGCAGTGATGGAGAACACGACTTGGCCACACCCCTCATACGTCCCCCATTATCTTCTCCGTGGTGACCCTTTTGCTTCAAGACTTTCCAAAGAGGCGGACATCGTTGCAGCATTTTACATCTGCGTCATAGGTCAGTCTTATTGAGAAAGATAATCTCCTACTCTTTGAACGTATGCATACCAGAGATGTATAAAGTACTGGAGTAGAGGAGTGGAGTAAAAGTAAAAGTACTATATAAAAAAATGTACTTGAGTAAAAGTAGAAGTATTCTTTCGACACCATACTTAAGTGGAAGTACAAAAGTACTCAATTTTTTTTTTACTTAAGTATTGCAAGTAGAAGTATTTCAAAAATTGCTACTCAAGTATCGAAAGTACAAGTATAAGTAAAAGTACAAGTACTATGTACAGTATATTAAAAAAAGGCAGTCAAAAATGTGATAGATATTGTTTATATTACGTTTATATCAAACGTGTGAAAGGCCATACATACTTTATGCTAGCATGTAGCATACAGCTAGCCAGCCAGGTTAGCTTTAGCTAACGTTATCATACAGCTAGCCAGCTAGGTTAGCTTTAGCTAACGTTAGCTGCTACGCCCTGAGTGAACAGGGAGAACTGAACTAGCGCTTATTTACTAGCTTATGTTTCATTGTATTTTTTAACTTACCTTGATATGCTTCTTCAGATTAGATTGGGAATTTTTGAAGGCCATAATTAAAAATCTTTCGGGAGGCCCAATGAGGAGCCAGCTTCCTAAACCGGGACAGAGCTATCTATCATTACGTTTACATTTCAGTAACGAGTAACGATTCAGCCCGGGAAAAATCGATCGGAGTAAAAGTATTGAATTAATCGAAAATATGTAGTGGAGTAAAAGTAAAAGTAGGGGAAAAAATATCTACTCCAATAAAGTACAGATACTGCATTTTGGTACTTAAGTACAGTACTTAAGTAGTTCTACTTCGTTACTGAACATCTCTGATGAATACTGTATTGCAATAAAGCCTAATACTAGTGAGCTAAAATATATAAAATGGAAATTTCACTATGTGTTTTGAAGACCGAAAATCTGTTAAATATAATTTGGGTTCTATGGGGAAGACTACCTTAGCTTTCCTAATGCTTGAGTATGGAGCACAGGAAGAAGTCTTTAAGGTTTGAGTTTACTTTGGCTGACAGTTAAGGAAGCATGCAACTGTTCTAAGAGAAATAGGAAATTCCTTGCACCTTAGCGCGTTTTAATGCAGAGCTGTTGTTGTACATGTAATTAAATATAGTCTTTAGGGAATATTGCGACTTTGGGTAAAACAATAAACGTAAAGCACCCCAAAGCTACGCAAGAAAGGTTTTCATTTGGAGGGCTGTTCAGTCGTACATTAATGGGACTTTTTTTTTCTCCGTATGATGCGCTAAGATGCAATTACTCTTCCAATGAATTAAAATAGCCTTTATTCCTTGACATAAGTAGGGATCAACTCAGAGAGCTCGTTCCTTTATTCTTACTAGTTGCAGAAGTTGTGTTAGCTATTTAAAGGCTCCAATTTAAAGTCCACCTTCAGTTGTAGTTCCGTTAGTTTCTGGCGCTCTTATAAATCCCCTTTTTAGTTATATAAGATGTTCACTGATTCACAAGAAGAACATTTGGGGATTGTTGTTAACTTTATCAAGCAGATGGTCTCTCAGTCATTAGATCTGCTGTTTTGTTTTAGATCTGATCACCTCGTGCTTTTTGTGTCAATAATGACACGTAGACATATCACCCCGGAGGTGTATTTCTTTAGGATAAATCATTGCTGAGAGTGTCCAATATTAACTCTTTATACCTTGATGTGTTTTCACTAATTTTCACTCCAACCCCAGTACCTGAGGAATGCTTTTTTTTTCTCTTAAGTCATTTGCCCCACACCTTATTCAAACATAAGGCTACTGTCAAAAGACACCCAAGAGAAGGTCTACATTTTCATGCAAAATAATTTCAAACAGTACCGTCCCTGTAATCTTTTTAAAACGTAACATTGAATGCGTGTGTTATGTTTTCACAAAAAACAAACAATTCATGAACACTTGTGTGAGGCTTGGTGGGTCCACAGTGAAGTTTCAAATAGAAAGAGACGTGTGATAGTAAGCTGACCTAGTTTTGTTACTTCTTCTTCATATGTTTTTTTTAAATAGTTTTATGAATTAGCAATTTTCAATTCAAATAATTCCAAAATGTTTCTTTAAGTGATTGCTTACTCATTCAGGTAATCTTTGGCTTGTTCACAGAGGGACTGGTTTATTGACAAGCTATCCAGGTCTGTCGGATTTTTGCCCCATTTTGGTCAATTATTCCTCACATGAAAATTGTCTTGTACTCCCATCCCTATGCACAAGGCAGTGCAATTCCAGATTTTAAAAAAAAGATTCTGATTCAAGAAAGGTTGAACAAGCTTTCAGACGTTATCAGGGCAGGGATGTCTCTCAACCCCCAAGAATCTCATGAACGCTTCATTTCTCGCAATAACACTTCTTCTAACACCTCTAAAACGCAAGCGAGCCTGACAGAAATGTACCTTCCTGACTTTGTTTCTTACTATAGTGTAACTTCAATGGTGTTTCATATCTTTAGAGCATGATTTTGAAAAGACAGTGAAAAATGAATGGCCGTTAAAACTGATATACACATGAAAAATACTTGATTAAAGTCAGCACTCTCTGAAACTCCAGAGGCCTGCTTTTGTCAAGGCAGCATTCACAGATTAAAGTGTACTTCCTCTTATTTTCCAAGTGGGCTTCAAACCAGTGTGTTTCCATAGAACAATCATTCTTACTGTGAGGATGACTGATTATAATGACTTACATTTAGCAGTAAATTGAATTAGTGACCTTTCCTGGTCTTCATAGAAATGCTTCTGGCAAATCGTAATAGAAATAGAGATTATTGTTGTGACTGTCTGTTACTGAGTTAGCACATAACTGACCTACAGTCGAAGAAGTCCGTGTTGCATAGCAGTAGAAGGTGTTTCAATAATGAAAGAGTGAAACGATTTGTAGAAATAACTATTTTCTGAGAGAACTGTCATTTAAACCTTGTTATCTACTGACATCTAAAGACTACAGCTGCAATATAAGTTATTTTACTATCAGTGGCAACGTACATTCTACCTCTTGCAGTGGGTATAAGAGAAAATATGTGATGCTGTATCTACATTGTTGTAATTTTATTGAGTGCGTTTGAATGGCATCAAACACAGCAGACGACATAGTCTTTATTCAGGAATTTTTTTTATCTCTAAGACATAGCCAAAAAATTCCAGATTGTTGCTAAACAAACTCCCGGATGGCCTGAAGAGGAACACTAGTGAAAAAATGCATCAGTAAAGATCCTCCTGTTTCCTTTCATTCATATGAGCATAACACGACGCAAACGTTGTTCTACAGAGCTTTGGAACGATTTTTCTTTCAATGTCAATGAATCATTTAAGAAGATCATTCAAATAAAGATAAACATTAAATTAACTGTTTTCACCCTGTTTTCTTTTGTCTTTGGCCACTTATATTCGGATTAATAGGGTTAAGTGTTATTGAATGGAATTGAACTACATAAGGTAATAGCACACAATACAGTTTTAATATTCTGTAACTGCTATCTTCATTCAAGGAAGAAAACTAAGATAGTAGCATACATAGTTTAAAGTTGTCGCTATCAACTTGCAAGCGTTTTTTCCTCAGAATTACTTCTCACTCTTAGTGGTGCAGCTTTAGTCAGGGCTGCTGTTATGCTTTGTGTCAGGTCTGGGGGAATGTTTAGTGTTTTGTCCTGTCTCCATGTTGTCTTGTCACATTCTGGTTTATTTTGAAAGGTTCATCCCCTTGTGTCAGGCCACTGGCACTCCCCTGTGTGTGTCACATGTCTGCTTGTCATCCTTGATTACCTATTGTGTACACCTGGGTTGTCCTCATGTGTTTAAATTGTCCTCGTTTCCCCTTGTCTTGTGCCACTGAGTTTCGTCTTTCGTCATTTGTTCTTGCATCTATGTCCTTACGGAGCATTACCTTGCCTTCGAATCCGGCCTTGCCTTGCCCCTCCGTTTACACCTCGTGAGACAGTTTTGATTTTGTATTTTGTTCACAGTCTTGTTTTTGCCTCGGTCACGAGAGATTTTTTATTTAATACTTTGTTCATAGTCTTGTTAGGGGGGCCACTGCCGTAGGCAAGGCCCACGGCACAGGGCCGCGGCTTACTGATGAGTCACAGGTGTGGGAGCTGAGACTTTGGCCTGGCTGCTGTCGCCGTGGCGACCCACAGCAGCGCTGTGGGTCTCTGCAGAGCTCTGTGAGCTGTGCTCCTGCTTACAGTGATTCTGGCAGAAAGCGGGCGAAGCCCGCTCTCAGTGATTTTTTAAGAAATACAGTATTTCTGTCACCATCGCGGGCGAAGCCCGCTTAGAGGGCTTTAGTCAGAGCCCGGTTCTGGTTCTGGTTCTGGGGATCGGACCCAACCGGGTCAGAACAGGACCGGGCCTGGACCCAGCCATGTCGTACCTCGTTGCGTAGGTCTTTTTCTCAGCTTTCAGCCAATGTGACCCGCGACCTTCTCAAACCAATAGCATTCGGTCAGCGGGCCCCAGAGCTCAGCCGGGTCCCTCCATCACCTCAGGCCCTCTCATAGGCGCGAGCCCACATTACAGAGAGCCCAAATATCGATTGGCCGACCCGCCCCGGGTTCCCGGACGGGCAGCGGGTGGCCCCCCTCCAAAATTTCTTCAGAAATTTTCTAGTTATTATTTGATACTTTGTTCACGGTCTTGTCTGCCTTGTTTTAAACCTTGTCTTGTCATCCACTCCTTTTGAGTGCATTTTTGGTTCAATTAAACCTTTTGAACCGCCCCTCTGCATCTGAGTCCTGCCTCGAGTTCCATTCCTGACACTTTCGTGTAACAAATATGTATAAAATCATGATTTTCTGCCACGCCATCATCACATGCTTATACACAGCTCACGCTTCAAGCACCTTTAAGCAAAAGGATTATCCTGAAAAGTTTTCTTTGACACAGTAGCATACAGAAATGACTTTAATGAGTGTATTGGTCTTTGAAAACTGATTCTGTACAAACAAGATACATCTGAATTGTTGTATTTGTTTGTCTACTCAAAACAGGTCTGCTGACTTGTTGGTATTGGCACTAGAAATCTGAATGCAGTGAATGTGGGCGATCTAATGTTAAAGTGTATCCTCCATCCCCTGGGTACAAATGGGTTATCAGTTTTCTTTGTCCCATATAAAAGTAACATTTTTAAATTTGTAATAAATGAATAGACATAAACCTAAATTATGTTAGGAAATTGCAACCTTAAAGTAGGATATGTGGCTTTCCAGCTTGAGGTTTCACTACTCAACTGATTATGAGTTGACTGCAGTTTAGAAGAGTAAATCCCATGAGAGCCACATGAGAGATGTGTGCATTCGGAACACTAGTTGTTGAATGAAAAAAGTAAAAGCAAAAGGCATGCTGCATTTGAAGATGAATCCGTTTTTCCATTTGTCAAACCCAACGCAACTTCGAATAGAATGTTATATGTATAAATTATGATTAGATGATAACAGCGTGTTTTAAAAAAAATCTTTTCTTGATGTCAGTTTTTTGTTTTTGTTTGTTATGCTGTGCAGCACAACAGTTCACAAAGTCAGGTAGCAATAAATTAAAAGAAAAAAAAATAAGTTTAAGTTTGAATGTGCCCTGCGATGGACTGGCGGACCGTCCAGGGTGTCCATTGACCACTGGGATAGGCTCCAGTTCGCACCGTGACCCCATTAAGGAATAAGCGGTTACAATAATGGATGGATGGATGGATGGATAATGGATAGTTTGCTCTGTTGTAGCTGTTGCTGATTATCACAGTTGAGAGAGTTTGAAATACAGAAAACCGATTAACATAATCTGGATTTGTTCAGAACAGCCATAAACTATGGTCAATAATGGTAAAACAGACTTAAAACATTATAACAGACTTTGTAAAAGTCCTTCACATATTAATTGTGGTGACGACGTTGGCTGCTAAAACAGCTGTTTGGTAACATGAAACAAACACAAATAAAACTTGTTCCACTTGGACAACTGAGTGTAAAGACAAAACAAACAAAAAATCAGGAAAAATAAAATGGGTTCTAATAACATCTGTTAGATGTCCCATGGGACCTGGAAGACGTTACCAGTCTCATAACACTAGAAAAGCTTCTATAAGAGGAAATGCTGAAGTCAGTAAATTGATATTAAAAAGACATATATATTCAAAGACATTGCACATTAAAAAAAACTCTCAATGTGCAATCCTTCTGTAAAAAATATTTTAAAAATGCTTTCTGTAAAAAAAATGTGTCATCTTCAGGTTGAAAGTGCTATTTTTTATCAATATTATCCAGTATAGCAGATTTATTTGTAGTTAATATGAATTCTTATTTCTTTTGCGTGTATTCGTTGTCAGCTGCATTGTTTCTGCTGAGATTGCTATCTTGTCAGTATTTCCCTAAATGGAAAGTGAAAAACAACAGTGTGTAGACAGTATAGGAAGAATTGCTGCTTTATATTTTTTGTAAAGGCCACATTGCATTGCTGTCCGTTGTCTTTTCCCCCTACAAAATTAATGTTCATATGTAGCATTCCTTCCTTTGGCTACTTTTAATGATTAATCTAATTTTTATTTTTTAGATTATCCAAATTTGGAATTAGTTTTTTTAGCGGGTATAAATTTTAATTAATTGGTAATTACATGCTGTCAGCTAACATTAGTTATTTAGTTAATAATAATTAAAAACACCTCCAGTGCCTGAAGTGGTTTGTGGTTTGTAAATTGTTCAATACCAGGCAACTGGTATGAAAGAAAAATTGGGAGAGGCAAATTCTACAGAAGCAGATTCTACAGAAGTGAACCCACACATCCATTCTTACTTCTACTATAACTTCTTTTGTAACATTATTTACTGTGGTAATCTTTTCTAAATAGTGAAAATACAGATGATACATTTTACTGCTCAAATCCATTTTTGAGCTCATAAACTTAAGAGCTTTTTAAGAAAGGGATGACGATGTTCATTGTTCATTCAGATGGAAGCAAGAGAGGACAACAGGGTGTGAAATATCGACACATTTGTGGAAAGATGAATGATAAAACAGCAACACATTTCTCATCAATGTAAATCTCATTCAAGCATCCAATGTAGAGTAGTGTATATTAATCGTTTAAGTATCTAATGTTTATCGTATGCAGCAACAAAGACTCTTTATGACAGTTGTTATAATAGTATTTCATTATTCCAGTAGTAAAAGATTAATAATAACTCATTGTGCACTTTATGCCTTGCAACAAAACCATAATCGTACAAAACTGAACAAAGCAGATCTTCCCTGGACCAATACCCAGAATTGTGTTTGATGTGTAGCATTGACTAAGTAGGAATATAGTTCATATTTGTTTGCACTTTGCTCATCTGCATCTTGTTTTGTTGTATCTGCAGGTTATTCTGACTATATATATATATATATATATATATATATATATATATATATATATATATATATATATGCATAACCATGCCAAAGAGAAAGGTGTGTAGAGGTAGAAGGGGCAATATGAGTTTCAAGAGCTAGCCACAAAACAACCGCTATCATGGCGATCTTTGAGTATTTAAAATAGTACCAAACTTAAACCTTCTATCTTTCCATACTTTAGTTAAACAAAATATATTATAAACATGAATGAGTATTGAAGTATCTGACTTGAACTGAATTCAAGTTAATTTAACTGAATACATGTGAGGAGGAGCAAAACATAAGGGACACTCCAAAATGTAGTTTAATTCATACTACAAACTATTAAGATTTTTTTGTAGAAATCATGGCTGCTATTGGCCATCTCAACCAATTCCCAGGTTTTTCTATTAAAAAATAAAGTTAATGATACGCAACCCCAGAAAGCTCAAATGTGTCTGACTTTCATTATATATCTTCTTTTTTAGCTCCAAGGCATGGTTTTCTATTGCTTTAATGTGCTCCATTTCATTTCACTACTAAATATCTAAGCCCAAGTCTGTCATGTGAGACAGGAAAAAATGAATAGCAAGATTTCCAGTAGCCCTGCTACAATAAATTTATTTGAACTTTTTTTTTCTTTGAGGCTAAATGATAAGTACACTTCGGCTGTAGTGAAAAAAATAATAGATAGGTGTTGGAGAGTGGCCTTTTTTTACACTTGTAACAAAAAATACTACTATTTTAGTAGTATAACACAGCTTTATCACACAATGGAAGCTATTAACTTTAGAAACAAAATTCAAAACTGCTTCTCATTCAAAGCTGTTGCGGAATGACTCGAGAAGGTTGTGCTCATTAGTACCCCATGGTCAACTTCACTGCATCATGAAAAAGTCTTTAATCATAAAAGAATGCTCTTGGTGACCTCTGTGATCCAATGTCTCTGACCTCAGCACTTAGCAGCTCTAATTTTTTTTAACTCAACTTTTTATTATTTAAAAATGTATGCATTGAGTATCAATGCTGTCTCGTGAGTATAATAATAATCATACTGGCATAAAGGTTTTCGTTTCTTGTTTGGTGTTTTAATAACACCTTTTGCACTACGTGATATATCCATATTCATTCATACATGAGAGAAGGAAATTAAGGTCATTTAATAATTATCTTTTTTCTCTCTCTGACAGGAATCATGTCTGCGACGGGGAATGGCTATGTCATTTATATGACCATCAAACGCAAGACTAAGTTGAAGCCCCCTGAGCTCATGACTGTTAATCTGGCCATCTTTGATTTCGGAATATCAGGTACCGTGATACATAGTGATACAACAGAAGCAATGTACGTTCAGGAATAATACCACTATATAAACAATAATTAAGTACACCCAAACTGCAAGTTGGTTGTTGAAATGAAAAGTATTTACAAAAAATCTTTAAGGGTAAAGAGTGATGGTTTGCTACAGGGTTGCTGATAACCTTTCGGTTTCCAGTTAGCATGCTCTCCCAATCCATTGGCGTGTTTTCTCTGTGTACTCTAGCTTGCCCTCCTCCAAAAACATGCATATTAGATTAATAGCTGATTCTAAATAGACCATAGAAGTGTGAGAATACATGGTTGTTTGTGTATGTGTGGCCCCTTTGATGGACTTCAGCTGCCCACATCATAACTCGAATCCCCTCAATCCACCACGTCACTCCTGTCCTCCCGCCCGCTCCGCTGGCTCCCGGTTCAGTTCCGTATTCAATTCAAAATTCTCCTGCTAACGTTCAAGTCTATCCACAACCTCGTTCCCCAAAATCTGACCTTATCCATTTTCCCACTCACTCCCGCTCCCTCAGATCCTCTTCCTCCATATACCTGTTTGTCCCCCCCGCTCGTCTCAGTACCATCAGGAGCAGAGCATTCATCCGCTCTTCTCCCCGTATCTGGAATTCATTACCATCCCAACTCAGAAACAACGACTCACTCACATTTTATTGTTGTATCTTTTAATGCTTTTTTATGTATCTGTGTACGGTATCCTTGAGTGCCGAGAAAGGCGCCTTCAAGTAAAATGTGTTATTATTATTCCCCCATCCATGGTGATTGTTTATTGCTTTGTTGATTGAAGGACATCTGCTGGTATTGCTGGCTTTCGTATATATCCGTTGATGTGTAATCATGGCAACTGAACAACATTTAACCTGTTGGAGGAAAAGTAGGTGACAGCATTTTAAAGGTATGGCAAAAAGACATGGTGAAAACTGCAAAGGCTTGACACGTGATCTGAGATATTCATTTATACCTTCACCTATGTCAAGACAAGCCAATTCACGTTTATAAAGATCGTGAAATAATTAAAAACACAAAAGATAATTTATGAAGTAATCAATTAAAGCATGATTAAATGAAAAAGTGCTGAGAAAAAACATTTGATTGTCATATGGACAGCTAAAGGAAACTGTTTTCAGCCAGGATTTAAACATTGTCAGAGTTGAGGCCTGCCTAACCTCTTCAGAAAGACCATTCCAGATTTTAGGAGCATAAAACTAAAACTCAGCCTCACCATGTTTATTCCTGACTGCAGGCACTAGGGGTTCTCAGAGTATGAGCTGGTTCATTCGGCTCTTACATGTCAGAGATGTACTTTAGTGCTAGACAACAAAGAGACACAAGTTTTTTTTAAAAGTCTATTCTCTGAGTGACAAGAAGCCAGTACAGCAATGTGAGCATTGGAGTAATATGGTTATATATCGTGGTTCTAGTTGGAACTCAGCTAGTTTACAGAGTCCATGGATTAGGCCATTAGACACTATTCATCAGATTCGGACTGAGTTTTTTAGAAGTGTTTCTGATCAAAAGCTGCTGGTCTTGTTGATTTAATGTGGTTGTTAAAGTTGTGGTTTGAGTCCAGGATTACCCCGAGATTTCTAATGGGATTATTTTGGAGAGAGGGTTTCAAGGTAACTGATGACACTTTCTCATTAGTGACTGATGACAGTTTCTGAATGTTTCTGTGGGCCACAGACAATGATTTCAATTGTGTCTGAGTTTAACAGGAAAAAGTTCTGCATTTAGACATGGATCTGTTCTATATAGTGACACAATAAATCTACAGGCCCATGTTCTCCTGCTGTCAGTGACACATAGATCTGGGTGTTATCTGAATAGTTGGTATGTGACAGATTGTGGCTGCGTATTAGCTGGCCTAGTGGAACCATGTCCAGGGGTCCCAGAGTTGACCCCTGAGGAACGCCAAAAGTCATACCCATTTGGTAGGGTGTGATTTATAGGGTTCCTGAGATTAGAATTGTAACAATGTTACACCTGTCCTCGAGGTAAGGCTTGGAACTAGTTTAAAGACATACCAGAGATTACCTCCCAGTCTTCAAACCTCTGTAAGAAAATCACATGATCAAAAGGTGGATCAAAAGTCCAGCAGAGCTAACACTGAGACTTAGCCTGTGTCTGTTTTCAGGTGGATATAATTTGCTACATTGATGGAAGCAGTGCTCTAGTCGGGTGCTAAAGCTGGACTTGAAAGTAATAATTGAAAATAATAGACAGTTGTTATACAACTTTTTTAGGACTTTTCTGAAGAATGGCAAGTTTGATATGGGCTGGTAATTGTTCAGTACTGTGGCATGAAGACTGCTCTTCTTTAGAAGGGGCTCAATCACAGTAGGGTCATTTGGTTTTCACTCAAAACAGCGATGTTTTAGACACCAGTCTAAACAGTGCTTAATTGCTCACAATCTTTTTAATTCTGTTATTTTCCTAAGGCCTACTGCCAGAGCATCACATTTTGGTTTGTACCTCCAAGCAGACACACAAAGAGCTCTGATAATTCAGAGGTGGAATTAACCAGCAATTTCACATGGTTCAACTCCCCTAAACTCATTTTCGGTTAAGGGAACTGCAAGTTATGTCAGCTTCATTTGTAATTAACTTATCTATTATCAAGGTTGAGGCTGAGTGGTATTGTCAGACTTGCTGTTGGAAAATCATTAAAGCTCCACTGTGCATGCAGTTCTCTTCCTGAGAGATTTGATATTTGGAGTAAAAGAATCTCTTCAGAGCAGTTCCCCTGCTCAGTCCACTCTGTGAACTCCAGAACATCCTCACACACCACTTAATGTCCTTACACAACCAGGATCTGATATACTATAGTTTTTGGCATTTTTAAACCATTGATATAACTTCTGGAGATTCCATACACTTACTATTTAATGCATACTAGCAAGGAGTACATTGCACAGTGACAAGATGTATCTTAATATTCGAAGTCACACTATTTCAAATGATCCATGTTCTTAAACAACAGACCTTCTCATTTAACTTCATTTGAGCTGCTTTCCTCGATCAGCTTGACATGAAATATCTTGTGAATTCTCCTTGGTTAAATGACTCCCTTAATAATTCTGGTTGTGTCATCAGAAGCCTTACTGTTCTGTAACTATGTCTATTGTGTGATGCTGTTTTTGTTTCCCTCTGTAGATCAGGGAAGCCCTTTTTACATTGAAACTGGCTGTGCTTGATATTAGAGTGTGACAGTGTTAAAAAAGAATTATCAGCATGTTGACGAGTAACAGTTTAAATATTGAACTATGAAGTTGAACTATGATGTAGAAATGCAAGAGTGATTGTGGCTTAAGAGGAAATTATATGACTGCGAGGGGCTGGTCTAAAGTCAGCAGCACATGTTTTATGAAGAACATAAGAGATGGACAAAGACAGATAAAGAACGAAACATAAATAAAAAGAGGATTTAGAAAATTACTTTGCCCAAAAAGGTCTGTAGCAGTGCAATAACAAATGATTTTATTATGCATCCAGCAACAGGGATGGCTTGGGGCATTTGGATTTTTTAGGTCATTCATCCATTCATCCTGTTCTCATGAATGCAATATCTCAGGAACACCTTGAGGGAATTTCTGTTTTGTTTTTTTCTGTCACAATAAGTTAAATGTGAACTGATAACTGCCCAAAGTGTCAATTTGGCCAGTAAGTCAAAACTTCTTTCGAAATGATGAAGTAATAACTACACACTAATGTTGTTCAAGATTATGACAGTGAATTTTATAGCCGGTAATCAACTTAACTTTAACAAACTTAGTTTTCTTTCAATATGTTTTTTCTTTCTGTACAATTACACACCAGAAAGCATATATGAACAATGTGAGGGTGTAGGGCTTTTTCCAAAGAATACTGAGATTTTACAGGCTGAGGCTCCAATTTTTTAACCTTCTGATTCTAATTTGACCACTTTACTCACTGTCACACAAGCAGCACCTCACCAATGTTAAAGCTAAACTCAAGTGCTCTGAAAAATATTTTATTTGAAAAACATAACTGGTTGCAACGCTTCTCTTTTCAACTGTTTGGCTATTCAATATATGTCATAATCACATTATATATATATTTATATAAATAATCTTTTAAATGCACAATTCTAAGTAATTGAGTTTGATATTTTGTATTAATATTTGTATTAATATTTTTAATCTATTTGACATACTCTTAACATACTCTCCAACACTTTTCTAATGATGAAGGCCAGAGAAAAGCTACACATCACACAGTAAAAACTTTTACAAATATTTGTACAAATATTTTGAGCAGCAGCTGACAATTTTGTCACCTTTTGGCCACAGAGCATCAGCCTTGATGCAGTTGGTTTTTTGGCAGCAGAACACATCCCATTTGAGGGTGTATTGCAGGCAGCTGGGGTTTCAATGTCCTGGGGCAGCAGCTTGAAAAAATACTAGATACTAGATACAATAAGCAAGGTTGCATGGAAGATCATAGTAAGTACAACTGGGACACAGGCCGTGTGCTCTGAAAAGATCATCAACACTCTGCTCTCTACATAATAACAGTTTGTCTGCTGCTGTAAAACATTTCAGTGGCAGTTGGGATTGAGGAGACAGGGACATTCCTGTGTGAAGCTCACAGTTATGGGTCACAAAGATCAGATAAATTGAAAGCATTCAAATAATGGTGTGTACATTTTAAAAGTGGATTTATACTCTTAATACTTTTCAGTAGATTATATCAATTATTCCTTTTAATTATTAATTATATTGATCATTTTAATACATGTAGGTCTCTTGGATACATCCTGATTGGTCGACAACTGCTCTTCCTCCAGAGCTACAAACGCTCAAAAGTGTAAAATGTAATTAATAAATTACTTACAGTATTTAGAGAACCTGACAATGAGATTTCGTCAAGATCGATTTTCCAAACATCAATTCACCCCATTTCTTATCCACAGAAAATATGTTTCTTATCGTATCCCCAATTTCTATGTGCATAATTCCTGATTTTAGAAAATTGTTGCAGTAAAAACAGCTTCACAGGCTTAAAGAGAATGAAAATGCTTTGCAGTTTTTGGATTTTTTGTGTGGTTAATGGGGATTGGTAGGACAATATCACAGGCGAGTAAAGTTAGTAGATTCACCCTTATACGATCCAAAATCAAACACAGAGTATTTTGTAAAGTAGAGCTCAAATGGATTTTGATTTAATTTAAGACCCAAATGCTAGAAATTAGACTACCACCTGAATATACGCATAGTTTATAGAGGCATTGACAGTGCAAGTTGCACTAAGATATTTTTTCGGTACAGCGACATCTCTTGCAGACACAACAAAAAGCAAAAATAAAAAGAGACGTTATCAAAAAAATCCCCGCCACTAAATTCTGTTTCAGTGTACTCGTGATCAGTTTGTGGTTTCTTTTGAGTCAATTGACCCTCTGGATCTTGCCAGTCAAATAAAAATAATATAACTCTTAACCATTTCTAAAGTATTAAGACATCTGAGAAATTTACTTGACCCGGTAATAAGCAGTATAGACAATAGATGGATGGGTGGATTCTATTTTAACCTGAGATATGCTCAGTAATTCAGAAAAAATGCTTGGTGCTTATTCATCTATATTTCACCCTCAACAGCATTTCACTGGTATTTACACAAGCAGCAGATGCTGACCTGCGCATGCCCCATTAGAGGCAGACACACAACGTTAAGTCAACAAAGAATGTGTGTGTCCTGCAAGTAAGCGTAGCTGGGTAATCAGCCCATGTGTTTTCCCTAAAGCTAAAAGTCCTGTCTTACAATAAGTGTTTTGAAATCAGTCTGCTGTCTTTCTATGCCTTGTGATGTTAATAATGACATTGCAACAGTAGGAAAACTGAATGATTCAATTACAAAATAATGTAGCCAGTATTGGCTAAACCGTGCAGCAGTGGTATAGAAAGGATGTAAAGACTTAGTACATATGAAATGGGTGAACATATCCAACAGTGACAGGTTTCCAGTTATATTATTTGAAGGACAAAGTTATAAAGTTGATAAGACTAATTGACTGTATCCAAAGGGTCTCAGTTCAGTTTCTTTTTAGGAATAATCCAAAAAAGCTGGAGAAACTATCTAAAGATTGTGGTGCCACTCAGTTGTAACTTCTATATTTTATCGTTACGTTTCTTATTTTCAGGTGTGTCTTCAAAAAAAAAATAAAGCAACCCACACCGCAGCTATGGAATTATATCTTTGTCAACTGAACCGCTGCTTTGTACATTTAGATTTTTAATTGTTGTTTGACTCTTGAGTAAAGCTATTCAGTAATGAACGCATACAAAGATTCAACTGTATCTTCTCAGTGCAATTTGTTCTCAGGTGGTTCCCGAGTCCATACAAAGCAACATAACAAAGTCTGATAATGTGTGTACAGTCATGTGAAGAGGAAAGCAAACGGTATGACTCTACAACAGAATGTGGTCAACAGTTTGGTGCTGTGTTAAATCACCCAGCAGGGGCCAAGCCTTAGTATTTGGACTGATTACTTGACATTTACCTCCTCTATACTTTAATTGCATTCTGTCATATTGTGCCTACTATCATAACCTCCTGAGACCCAAAGAAAAAAAGTGTCTTCAAATTTCTTTTTTGTTGTGATTTTCCATGTATTTGGACCTAAAAAAGAACATTACAATTTAAATATTTTTTAAAATATTTTTAATTTTAATTTCATAGCATGTCCACTGTGGAGGACAACAGGACGGTTTGCATGGGGAAATAGAACAGGCTTTAGATAATTAAATAATAAAAAAGAAGATGTCTTGAAAGGGATATTTACCTAAGAACTCTTAGGAAAAAAGTAAAGTTCCCAGCATGCAAACCTATCACATGGCACATCACTGGAAAGCCCAGGATGTCCTCTACAGAACACTATAGGGATTGATAGGGTAACTCCAGATACTTAGGGGGGGTACAGGTGGACAAAATGTCCACTATAATGGACATAAATGAATGGGCGATAAAGGAGGATAAAGGTAAATAGCAGCTTCTAAAGGCTGGGTTCTCTCTTTTTTCTTAGTCTTATTCATTTATCCATCCATTGTCTATACCGCTTATTACAGTAGGGTTGTGGGGGGGCTGGGGCCTATCCCAGCTCCCGGCTGACAACAGGCGATAGCTGGGGTCTAGTTCATTTTATTGATTTCATACCAAATCCTAACAAACATCATCTCTGGGCACTTCAAAGATCCAATCCTAATTCAAACCAATTAGATTGCAAATCACTGTAAAACAATCAGCATCCAGTGAATTCAAATTAATTCAATTCCAAACTAGTCAGATTCATAAATAGTCCATTTACAAATCAAAGCTACGATAAAAGTTGACTGCAATGAATCTTCGATTCAATATGAATGATAATAGTGGAAAGTATTACATAATTTTATCTCTCCACTAGAATTTATTCAAAGGAATTACTCAACAAAGTAATTTAAGTAGTTACCCTTTGCAGTGTTTGCTGGTGGCAGTGAAGAAATCTGGTTAATCTGGTTTAATCTGGATATAGTATTCTCTGATGTAGTATAAATAGATGTATTGTCAGATGCTATCTGGTCAAATACTGCAACTCAAATATGCTAACAGGTTTAACCAAAGTGCACTTGATTAAACGCCTTTGGCGACTACTACCCACTGAATAAAAGCATGAAAATGAAGCTTTATATGCTGTATATTAACATCATATTAATATTATTTTATCTTTATATGTGAAATACAAAATATATTGCTAATCTTACCCAAAATGCATATTTTATATCTTCATAAGAGTAACCCCCATGCATGTTTGTACAGTAGAAACATTAAAGAATCGAAAAGATGCATTATGAAATAACATTATGAATATTCTTTATTATGAAATTATTATTAAGCTAATTTGTATGTCAAGTTGGTTTGAAAAGGAGTAAAATATTTTTTATGACTTGACTTTCATTGGGGGAAAATCAACCCTCTGTCAAGTTATGACTATTCTTCAGGGAACTATAATGTGTGCATGTGCAAAGCTTGACTAATATGTAAGGAGTTTAGTCTGACCAGTTACCATTTTGTTAACCCTTTTTCCATCAGTCATGAATATTACATGTCACATAATCACTACCCGAATAACAAAAATATCTATATTTTTTTTAAATAGCTATTTTGGCAATTTCAACAAGAACTGTGGAGCGTTTTAACACTTAAAGCCAAAGACAACAGAAGCAATAGGGCAAACAAAACACTTTGCTTGTTTGTACAGATGGAGGGAATAGCTGTGAAGTGCATGTCAGTAAATATGGTTTCCTCTGAACATGTGTGCAATCGTGTGTGAATGGATGTGTGTGTTTGTGTACACATTTCCTGCTGGGTTTTCAGTTGACTATTTGGCAGCTAGGTTTTCCCCCAATCTCTTGACAGACAGTATGTTGCTCCTGGAATTGTCACAAGGGTCTTATTCTTTATCCTTTAAATCTGAAGTATTTTAGAAAACAAAGGTCCTCAATATTCAGACAGTCAAGACAGGGACAGGAACATTTAGCAATTTTTGGCTAATTATCTTTATCTGAGAGACTCTGTGCCAGAAGGATGTAAAACCTGTACCTGCTATTGATATTGCTACTGTGTTATTTTGGCTACTTCTTCCTCTGTAATAGCACCTTCTTTAAATTCCATGTCACACAACTGGAAAAAAACTGGAGTATGATCAAACCACCTTGTTTTAACCAGAGTTTGAACCAAATTTTTCTTGGATTTTGTCTTGGACACAACATTAGAAGTTGCTGCATCTAAATATTCCAAATCTCTGCTAAGAACTCTGAGTAAAAAAACAAACAAAAAAAAACAGGTATTATTAAAGAAAAGTTATCTAATTATTCCATGGTATTCATACTACCTGGAAGAGTTAAGGGGAGCTCGAGCATATGGGACATTAGTCAAGAGGCAGGGTAAACCCATGACAGGTTTCGTCAGTCCCTCACACAGCCACAAATAGACGAACAGCCGCACACACTCGCATTCTTCGATTAGAGTCTTCAGTTGACCTAACATGCATGTTTGGATGTTGGGAGGATGCCAAAGTACCCAGAGGGAGTCCACAGAGACATGGGTCAACATGCAAATCCCACACAGAATGGCCCATGGTACCCCAGGGATTTGAACTGGAAACCCTTTCATTACATATCTGTTATAATTCTGACCTCGGCTGTGGGCCGAGATTTAAATTTAGCAATGGAGATGATACAGAAAATGCTATATCTCTAAACCCCCACAAACACTTTACTCTTGTATTTTTCTATAAATCTTTGATTTAATCATCTATCTTTTTCATCCCCCCTTATTTTGTTCTATTTTATCCCCCTCTATTTTTGCCTCTTCATCTTTTTCTTTGAATTTTTTTTAACACTCTTTCCAGTGACAGGGAAGCCATTTTTTGTTGTATCTAGTTTTTCTCACCGGTGGTTGTTCGGCTGGGAGGGCTGTCGATTCTACGGCTGGGCAGGCTTCTTCTTTGGCTGCGGTAGCCTCACCACAATGACAGTGGTGAGCCTCGACCGGTACCTCAAGATCTGTCACCTTCGATATGGTGAGTCAGAATCACCATGTGCATATTTTATATTAAAACTCATGCAAGCTATTTATTTAAATTCATGGCATTAGGCGTTTGGAGTGTTTTTCATTCTGATGTTAATGTCAATTTGTTATCTTTTCTCTTTTCTCATTATTATATCTGGAAAAGTATATTATTTTTTGTGTGACTATAGCATAAGAAAATTAGGTCTCTATTACTCTTAACTGAATTAATTAGCTGGAGTGGAGAAACATGGAGGTCACTACACAAAATCTGGTGAAGATTAATTGCCTTTACCTTATCTATATTGTTATCATGACTAGCTTTTTAAGATTAAATACATCATATATATCAAAGGCAGACATGTTTAGAAACTAATTTAATTAAAATTAATTTAAAAGGAAAATGCTCAAAAAAGGGATACAGAGATGTCCTTTTTATTCATTGTTATTAATTCATGTCATTTGTTGCGATTTATTTAAAGCATGTTCTGAGGTGGAGGTGAAAGCTAAAGAGGACTGTAGTTTGAGAATGTGGATAGTTTTTGAAAGCAGTTTGGAAATGTATTTTTATTTTAAAGTTAACTAATCCATTATGTCACTTTTTCTCAATTGTAGGCCCTTGGTTGAAACGGCACCACACTTTCATATGCCTGGCCTTTGTTTGGGTATATGCAGCCTTCTGGGCTACAATGCCACTGGTTGGTTGGGGAAACTATGCTCCAGAACCTTTTGGGACCTCGTGCACTCTGGACTGGTGGCTTGCACAAGCCAGTGTGTCAGGCCAGAGCTTTGTAATGGCCATCCTTTTCTTTTGTCTTGTACTTCCCGCTGGCATCATTTTCTTCTCCTACGTCATGATCATCTTCAAGGTCAAGTCCTCCTCTAAGGAGATTTCACACTACGATGCCCGCATAAGAAACAATCACACCCTTGAGATGAAACTTACAAAGGTGAGAAAACAAACAATCAGAGGTAAACTAAAATTACTGAACAAATTAATAACCCTGTCCCTAAGAAGCTGAGTAATGTTTTTTTTTATATCTTTCAGGTGGCAATGCTGATATGTGCAGGCTTCTTGATAGCCTGGATTCCTTATGCAGTGGTTTCAGTGGTGTCCGCGTTTGGTGAGCCGGACTCAATCCCCATCCCTGTGTCTGTCATTCCTACTTTGCTGGCCAAGTCATCAGCAATGTACAACCCCATCATCTATCAGCTCGTGGATCTTAAAAACTCGTGCTCGTCCTGCTGTCGCAGAGTCATGAAGAAACAAAAGCATTTTAGAAAGTCAAGGTGAGACCATACTTTGGTAGAATTGCATTGATGCTAGTGATGACTGACCTATTGAGGAAATATCACCCACGGTTTGCATGTTTAACACAGCACAAAAGGGCATGTGTGAATATTCAATTCAATTCAATTCAATTCAACTTTATTTATATAGCGCCACATCACAACAACAGTTGTCTCACAGCGCTTTACAAACAGAGCAGGTCAGACCCTACTCTAAAGATAATTACAGAAACCCAACAATTCCCACCATGAGCAAGCACTAGGCGACACAGGCAAGGAAAAACTTCCTTTTAACAGGCAGAAACGTCGAGCAGAACCATGGCTCAGGGTGGGCGGCCGTCTGCCTCGGCCGGTTGGGGGTGAGAGAAGGACAGAGGGAGCAGAGAGAGGCAGCCAACACAGCAACACATAGACTACATGAGAAATGGCAATGATATTAATACTAATGATGATGGTAGAAGTTATGACGGCAACAGAGCAGGAACACGGGGGCAGCAGGAAACTCCCAACCACAGATCCAGACTCCACAGCTCTAGGAACACCTGCAGGAAGTGATAGGAGGAGACTCCCAACCACAGATCCAGACCACACAGCTCCAGAGCCAGGAACACCTGCAGAAAGTGTTAGGAGGAGAGAGGAGAGAGAAGGGGAACTAGAAAGCACACGGCTACGAGGAAGGAGAGAGTCCAGTTAGTTACATTGTTAATGGAATGAGGTTGCACCAGGAGGGAGAGAGAGAAAGGAAAGGGGAGCTCGGTGCATCATGATGCATCCCCCGGCATTCTAGGCCTATAGCAGCACAACCAGGGGTGGACTTACTCTAACTATAAGCTCTATCATAAAGGAAAGTCTTAAGCCTACTCTTAAATATAGATACGGTGTCTGCCTCCCGGACCAAAACTGGAACCTGGTTCCACAAAAGAGGACTCTGATAGCTGAACGCTCTAGCGCCCATTCTAGTTTTCAAGACTCTAGGAACTGCCAGTAACCCTTCATTCTGGGAGCGCAGTTCTCTGGTAGGGCAGTAAGGTACTAAGAGCTCTTTAAGATAAGATGGGGCCTGACCATGAAGAGCTTTGTAGGTAAGGAGAAGGATTTTAAATTCTATTCTGGATTTAACAGGAAGCCAGTGCAGAGAAGCCAAGACAGGAGAAATATGATCTCTTTTTCTGGTTCCTGTAAGAACACGTGCTGCAGCATTCTGGATCAGCTGAAGAGTCCTAATGGACTTTTTTGAAGACCCTGATAACAGGGAATTGCAGTAATCCAGCCTAGAAGTAACAAATGCATGGACTAGTTTTTCTGCATCATTTTTACACAGGATGCTCCTAATTTTTGCGATATTACAAAGGTGAAAGAAGGCGGTTCTTGAAATTTGCTTAATGTGAGAGTTAAACGACATGTCCTGATCGAAGATAACTCCAAGATTTCTCACAGTGGTGCTGGAGGCCAGGGCGATGCCATCCAGGGAAACTATATCTCTAGATAATGCGTCACGGAGGTGCTTAGGCCCTAGAACAATAACTTCAGTTTTAGCTGAGTTTAACATTAGAAAATTGCAGGTCATCCAGGTTTTAACATCCTGAAGACACATTTGAAGCTTAGTTAGCTGATGAGTTTCATCTGGCTTGATCGACAGGTATAACTGAGTATCATCTGCATAGCAATGAAAGTTGATAGAGTGTTTCCTGATAATATTACCTAAAGGAAGCATATATAAAGTAAAGAGGATTGGTCCGAGAACGGATCCTTGTGGAACTCCGTGGCTAACTCTGGCATGAATGGAGGACTCATCGTTAACATGCACAAACTGAGACCGATCTGATAAATAGGACCTAAACCAACTTAGAACGGCTCCTTTAATGCCGATGAAATGTTCCAGTCTCTGTAGTAGGATCTGATGGTCAATGGTGTCAAAAGCAGCACTAAGATCTAATAAAACCAAGACAGAGACGAGTCCTTTGTCTGATGCCATTAGAAGGTCATTAGTAATTTTCACCAGTGCGGTCTCTGTGCTATGGTGAGCTCTAAATCCTGACTGAAAATCCTCAAACAAGCTATTGCTATGTAGATAGTCACACAGCTGTTTGGCTACTGCTTTCTCCAGGACCTTGGAGATGAATGGAAGGTTGGATATAGGTCTATAGTTGGCTAAAACATCTGGGTCCAGGTTAGGCTTTTTCAAAAGAGGTTTAATTACAGCTACTTTAAAGTACTGTGGCACAAAGCGTGTTAATAAGGACAGATTGATCACATCTAGCAGAGAAGTACCGACTAAGGGTAGGACTTCTTTAAGCAACCTAGTCGGGATGGGGTCCAAGAGGCAAGTTGAAGGTTTGGATGAAGAAATGATTGAAGTTAGTTGACGAAGATTGAGGGAAGCAAAACAGTCAAAACGTATAACTGGTTCAGGTCCTACAGTTACTGAGTTTAAAGATAAGTCGATGCTAGTTGAGGGCAAGTCTTGGTGGATTTTGTTCCTGATAGCTAGAATTTTATCGTTAAAGAAGCTCATGAAGTCATGGCTAGTGAGAGCTATTGGAATACTTGATTCAATAGAGCTGTGGCTCTCAGTCAGCCTGGCAACAGTGCTGAAAAGAAACCTGGGATTGTTCCTATTTTCCTCAATTAAAGACAAGTAATATGCTGCTTTGGCATCACGGAGGGCCTTGGTTGCTTGGTTGAATGCCAGTTCTTCTCAAGTTTCCGAGATATCTGCTTTAATTTGCGGGTTTCACTAGTATACCATGGAGCTAACCGTCTTTGTTTAAGAATTTTCTTCTTTAGGGGGGCTACAGCGTTAAGTGCTGTTCGCAGCAAGCCTTCAACACTATCAACAAGATGATCAACTTGGGAAGGGCTGAAATCAACGTAAGAGTCCTCTGTTTTTGTACGACTTGATAATGGATGTAGAGCTGATGGTATCACATCCTTAAATTTAGCTATAGCACTATCAGAAAGGCATCTTGAGTAGACATTTTTACCCAGTGGAGGGTAATTCAGCAGTAAAAGCTCAAAAGTTAGCAAACAGTGGTCCGATAAAGACGGATTATGTGGGAACACTATTAAATGTTCAATTTCAATACCATACACCAGAAAAAGGTCAAGGGTGTGGTTAAAACAGTGAGTCGGATCGTGAACACTCTGAGAGAAGCCAATGGAATCTAACAGAGAGATAAATGCAGTACTGAGGCTGTCATTCTCAACATCCACATGGATATTAAAGTCCCCTACAATAACTACTTTGTCCGTTTTAATGACTGAAGTTGACAAAAACTCTGCAAATTCAAATAAGAATTCAGAGTATGGACCGGGTGGTCGGTACACTGTAATAAGTAGAATAGGTTGCAGTGATTTCCAGCTTGGGTGGGAAAGACTCAGAACAAGGCTTTCAAAAGAGTTATAGTTCAATTTAGCTTTAGAGCTGATCACAAGACTGGAGTCAAAGATAGCTGCAACTCCACCTCCTCGACCTGTGCTTCGAGGAAAACATGAGATAATTTTTTTAATACCAATGGCCACCCAATGAGAGTGGAATATTTCTGTAACAGTAAAGTTTGTAGCATTTTTGTAGCTAATAAGATATGAGCAGGTTACCAACTAATCAGAACCAGAAATCAGTATCAGAAATTACTTTCTTGGCCAAATGCACAACATGTACAGGAATTTAACCTGGTAT
>JABUIW010000175.1:60136-77538 GCA_013363375.1 Menidia beryllina | reverse complement strand
GCCTTCTCCAAGTCCACAAAACACATGTGGACTGGTTGAGCGAACTCCCATGCACCCTCCAGGACCTCGCTGAGGGTATAGAGCTGGTCCAGCGTTCCATGGCCTGGGCGAAAACCACACTGTTCCTCCTCAATCCATGATTCGACTATCCGACGGACCCTCCTCTCAGAGCCGCTAAATAGGCCTTCCCTGGGAGGCTTAAGAGTGTGATCCCCCTGTAGTTGGAACACAACCTTCGGTCCCCCTTTTTGAATAGGGGGACCACCACCCCTGTCTCCCAATCCAGCAGAACTGCCCCTGATGTCCACGCGATGTTGCAGAGTTAGCGCAGCCCCACAACATCCAGAGCCTTGAGGAACTCTACCCGGATCTCATCCACCCTCACAGCCTTGCCACCGCGGAACTTTTTGACTACCTCGGTGACTTCAGCCCCGGAGATTGGAGAGACCAACTCCAGACCCTCAGGCTCTGCCCCTCCAATGGAGGACGTGCCAGTGGGATTGAGGAGGTCTCGAAGTACTCCGCCCACCGACCCACAACGTCCCGAGTTGAGGTCAACAGCACCCCATCCCACTGTAAACAATGTTGTTGGGGCACTGCTCCACCCCCCGAAGACGCCGGATGGTGGACCAGAATCGCCTCGAAGCCATTCGGAAGTCTTTTTCCATGGCCTCCCCAAACTCTTCCCATGCCCAAGTTTTTGCCTTGGCAACCTCGCTGAGGGTATAGAGCCACATGTCGCTTGGAATGCCGATACCCCTCGGCTGCCTCTGGAGTCCCACAGGCAAAAAAGGCCCGATAGGACTCTTTCTTCAGCCTGACGGCATCCCTCACCGTCGGTTTCCACCAGCGGGTTCGAGGGTTGCCGCCACGACAGGCACCGACAGCCCTGTGACTGCAGCTCCGGGAAGCCGCGTCAACAATATAGGCGCGTAACATAGCCCACTCGGACTCAATGTCCCACGCCTCCCACGGAACGTGCTCGAAGCTCTCCCGGAGGTGGGAGTTAAAGCTCCGCCTAACAGGGGACTCTGACAGGCGCTCCCAGCAAACCCTCACAATGTGTTTGGGACTCCCGGGTCTCACCGGCGTCCTCCCCCACCATCGGAGCCAATTCACCACCAGGTAGAGGTCAGTGGAAAGCTCCGCCCCCCTCTTGACCCGAGTGTCCAAGACATGAGGCCGCAGGTCAGCTAAATCAATCAAAAACCACGGCCTAGAGTGTCCTGGTATCAGGAGCACATATGAACACATTTATGCTTGAACATGGTGTTCCTTATGGACAATCTGTGCCGAGCACAGAAGTCCAACAACAAAACACCACTCGGGCTCAAGCTGGGGGGGCCATTCCTCCCAACCACGCCCCTCTAGGTCTCACTGTCATTGCCCACGTGAGCGTTGAAGTCCCCCAGCAGAACAAGGGAGTCCCCAAGGGGGGCACCCTCCAGCACCCCCTCCAAGGACTCTAAAAAGGGTGGGTACTCTGCACTGCTGTTAGGCGCATAGGCACAAACAACAGTCAGCACCCGTCCCCCCACCCGGAGGCGAAGGGATGCTACCCTCTTGTTCACCGGGGTGAACCCCAACGTACAGGTACCGAGATGGGGGGTAAAAAGTATGCCCACTCCTGCTTGGCGCCTCTCACCAGGGGTAAATCCAGAATAGCAGAGCGTTCAATCCCTCTCAAGAAGGCTGGTTCAAGAGCCAGAGCTGTGTGTCGAGGCGAGAACGACTATGTCCAGCCGGAATCTCTCCGCCTCGCACACCAACTCAGGCTCCTTCCCCGCCAGAGAGGTGACATTCCAAGTCCTTAGAGCCAGCTTCTGCAGCCGATGATCGGTTCGTCAAAGTCCATGACTCCGGCCGCCACCCGAAACACAGTGCACCCAACCCCTTTGGCCCCTCCCATGGTTGGTGAGCCCATGGGAAGGGGGACCCATGTCTGCTCTTCTGGCTGGGCCCGGCCAGGCCCCATGGGTTAAAGCCCGGCCACCAGGCGCCCACCTCTGGGCCTGGCTCCAGGGTGGGGCCCCGGTGACCCGCGTCCGGGCGAGGGAACTCTGGTTCCATTTATGTTTTTCTTCATAAGGGGTAGTTTGGGCTGCACTTTGTCTGATCCCTCACCAAGGACCTTTTTGCCTTGGGTGACCCTACCAGGGGCTTGAAGCCCCGGACAACATAGCTCCTAGGATCACTGGGATACTCAAATCCCTCCACCACGATAAGGTGGCAGCACAGGGAGGCAAGTACAATATCTATAATTGAGCAGCGATATGCCCAGAATTAAATTATCGTTAGTTAATCAGAAGTGTATACTGGATAGAAGGCGTGGCTGGGGGACTGAGATGCCCTTATTCAAGAGCGCGGTAGCCTGTGGAAAAAAGTACCTGGTAGTTTTGGTCCTGATGGACCTGAACCTGCGACCTGATGGGAGGGGTGTGAACCGGATAATGAACAGAATCTTAGTGAAACAAGCCTGATTCATGGTTTTATTGAACTCACAACAAATAGGACTCGAGGGATTTAATCCTTACAAGCAAGTCTGAATTGCTTTTATTTATTCAGCTGAGTACATATCTGTTGCATTACTATGTGTGAGATGCATTTTCATAGACTGTACTAATCATTTTTAAGCTAATTTGTGTTTGCAGCAAATTTGACAGAGATATAAACTGGAATTGTTTGCTGTTTACCTTGTGAGGATGAATGATTCATTTGTCAAATGTCTGTTGTTTTATGTCAGATGTACAAACAAAGAAGTAAAATACACATAAAAAATAGACGTAAAGATTGTTCCTCATTTGAATGTCTTAAACAGATTTATAAACCATACATTAAATAGTTATGCATTTTATTTTGCTCAATTCATTTTGTTAAAGGATCTTTTCTGTTCTCATGGTGCTTCCCCTTTTTTTCCACATTACTATAGGTTCTACACCATCTCTGGCTCAATAAAGGATACAGCACCAGCCAAAGAAGCTCACATTGAGATGTGACACAGACATTTGAGACGTCGACTGCAACTGTGTTACTTTACTCCTTTAATTTTGAAAATTTTGCCTTGTTCTCTGCCCTTTTTGGCCTGCACTAAACCAGTCACATGCTGCCAGCCCCATCAGCTGCCCACGGTTGTTGAGAATTCCTGTATCTTGCAGTTTGATTTGGATTCTTTGGATTTCCTTCAACTTCCTCTGTAGTATTTGATGGAAAAATTATTTTACCCTTGAAGTTTATTTTTACCTGTGCAATTGTGTTGTCTGTATATTGGTTATAGCTGCAGATGGTGTGTAATGGGTGAGAAAAATGCAAGAATTTATTTTGGAATGGCTGTCTGGCATTGGCATAAGAAAGAGGTTTACATTTTACTGGTAGATGATGGCATAAAGTTGATTTAAAAACTGGGGAGCTTTGCAGCCAAATCATGTTACATTTTGACCTATTTTTGTAATGTAATTTTTGCAAAAATGTAAAAAATGCACCAAAATATTCAAAGTTGAATATATTTTCAGCAGGAGTTCTTTAGCTAAGCTGACAAAACATACACACACAAATCTGTCACTCAGGTGTGGATGTAACCGACAAAGTTGTATTTTTGCTGTTTGTGTAGCATATTGTCTTTTGTACTTTAACATTTGTAGCTAGTAGAGAGTAATATGTATTAATATCTAAAAGCACTGGATCACATTAGCTTATCTTCTCATCATGGATAATGGTAGAAAAGGTGATATTAAACTGTTTCAGTTGGTGAAAATGAGGCTATGACCTTTCAGGAAACCATGCTGAATTCATTAAAAGACAATGATGTTAAATATTTCAAGGTATAGCACTGGTCAAGAAATCAAACTAACAGGATGTGTGCACTTTACTTTAAAAACATATTCAGAAATGTTCACAATCATGCACTGATGACAGATTTGTCTTACAATGTTTATGTGAATAGTTGTTACAGAGAAGTGAACAATATTGATTTGAAGAAATCATATCCTACAATATTTTCTGCATGCTGTTGTGGAAATTGGCACAGGAACAACTTCAGGGATGGTTTTTACTTGTATTTTCTTAAAAACGTTTTTTGCAATTTTTTGGTGGACATTGCAAGAAAAGAAAAAAATAGCAAAACAATGTTTCATGATTGATGCTTTTTCTATAAAAGATCAAGGCTAAAAGAGCATGCAGTTTAAAAGAGAAATTAAGTTACTTTAGAGATGAAAATTAAAGCAAATGAGGCCAATAACCAGCACTGAATTACAGAAATTACACAATATTTGAAGCTCTAAATTTAAGTTTAAATGATTTATTCCATATGACATTCCACGTTTAGCAGGAGTTCTATAAATGGCATTCATATGTGACCACCATGATGTCATTCACTACAGTGAAAACATAAAATTGTCTTTTGAATTTCCACTTCTTTTGATTTTAGACGTACAAATGATACCAAAAGAATTTATTTAATCAATAATCAAGCTGTTTTAACATATAGTCATCTTGTGACAATATAATTATTTGTTGGGAAAATATTACTTTAACAATTGCCCAAATTGCAACAATTCAAAATTCTCCCAGCATCACAGCAACCAACCCAGCAAAAGCAACTGGCCTCCAAGTTCACGATATTTGAATCTAGTGACAAATTCTGATATTATTGAGAAGCAGCACAAAAACCCCAGGCTGCTCTCCATGACATCCTCACACATTGTCCCTTATTGCTTAGATGATAGTTGTTTTGTGGCATGAGTAAGGCCTTTTCAATATTACTGGTCATGATCTGATGGTTGATGTGATACATAAAAAAAGAAACACATTAGCATCAATATAATAGTCTTCTTCCCGCGTGAGATTTGGGATTGCCAAAAATCCATTTAATGTATGGCAGTTTTTTATGTTTCTGCACAGATTTCTTCGTACATTTCTGTTGGTTGCAACTTCATGTATTCACCATGAAATGTAAGAAAACATTAAAAATTGTTATTGATCAAAAGTTTGGTGTTGTAACCTCAGCTATCATTTACTGAAAATAATGCATTAGTGATTGGGTATGGTTCAGAAAAAACATACCAACGCAGCATTTTTCCTTAGTTTCTGCAAAGACATATAAAAATGTGTTCTGCGAGAAGGATCTATCAGTTAACCTTAAATGCACTCGTGGCAAATCAACATTTTTATTTATTGAGTTTACAGAAACAGATCTTACTTTCTTTTTGCAATTCTGTGTAAATCTGGTTTAAATTCATTTCTGGAGTCCAGATAAGCAATTTTCAAATGCTTCACCAGCGTGTGTGCGTATGTCTAACTCCTTCATCAAGCTTTCACTATTATTAAAAGAGACCACAGCAGTGGGCTAAATTCTGCTGGAACAAAGAGAACTATAAATCGTTCAAAAGCAGTATTATGTAGAGCGAAGAAGATGGATTGGGTAGAATTAGGCAAAATAAAAGCCTTTTTACACCGCAGGGTAAATCAGGGGGTTATTTTGACTTATCTAAAGTGGTAGCAGACAATGTACTTGCGTAACGACATAGCTTTTATTCCTAAACAAAGCCCTGAATTACAACAGTATTACTTGTGCTTGCAAAAATATTTCTTTAAAATTTAAGAATAGTAAAGTAAGCTCATGTGTCAAATTGGGGGGCTTGGAATATATCCAAATGCAATACTTGACTCAACTTTCTGCACCTGGATTCTATGGAAAGATCATATTTGTTTCCTAATTAAAAACCTAATTAAAATATTTTTTCTTAATTAGTTGGTATTTGAGATCTGTGTATTTGTTAAAACTAAATACTAATGTGTCAAAACTGCACCAGTCTAATCAAATGTTATATGATAATTAGTCTTTTTTTAGCTTTTTAAATATATCTCAATTCCATAGTTGAATGTACAGAATAGTAAGATATATGTCAATCGTGTGTGCACTTCACAAGGATTGGGGTTAATACTAATATATGATAAATACTAATATATTCAAGTGACTAATTTGTATATTTTGACATTGACTGTGACTGTGCATTTTTTTCAGATATAGGATATCACACCATCATACATTAATATAAATAAATCAGAGTTATTTGTCAGCATGGGAAGGCACCCATTGTTGTGAAATTGAGTGTCGTAAATGAGAATTAACTCATTAACTCAGATTTGATTTCAAGCAATACATTAAAAGCTACTTCAAATAGTTTATGACGATGTAATTACAATAGAGCCATTGCAATAAACATAAAAGGCTAAAGTAATTTCAAGTAGGTTATCACAGGATATGACAAAATGGAGTTTGCAGATAGAATATATGGTTGATTTGCCTTTTATTAAAACTATTCTTTTCTTGCATTAATTGCAATCAATCCTCACAAGCTTAGTTGCATTTTCCAGTAATATGGAGCATTTTCTTGTGAAATTTGTAGATGAACTGTGGATGTCTTTGTTGTGATGTGTTGTATAAACACTGAACCCATTTAGTTTTCTCATCTTGTCTTAGTTGTAAATGCTTTGTTGACAGTCTAATTATTGAAGAGGGTTTGAGCATGTCTGACTGAACAGGATATCCAATGTTTTGTATCAAATTGAGACCATTTTAGTGACAGTTTTTCTTCCAGTAATAACTTATCCAAGACATTTTCAAAATTGCTTTTAGCTGTGATTCATTAATTCCTGCAGCTTACACTAAGATGTATCTGCAGAAATGAATCTGTTTCCTTCTGAATACTCTGAAAATATATGGAAACGCTATTCTATTTACAGTTTACTTGTGGGCAACATGTCTTTAATTTTTTCTTACTTATAAAAAGCACTCTAATGTTTTATATGTATCATATTTAATAAACAAACATTTCAGTTTCTGAAATGTACTGCATCTGAGACCTTTTGCATCATTTTATGGTAAAACTTTGCTCAAACCCTGTTGTACATAGTCAGATAAACCTGATAACAGTGGGCAGAGGACAACACAACGATAATTTTGTCTTATTGCACGGTAACAAATTATGAATATTCCAAAAACGATTTCTCTTTTTTCATATTTTCTGAAAAGGCTAAATAAAGATTTCAAACAAAATAAATATTCTCTCCCTATTTTTGTATTTTATTTGGCCATAAAGGGTTCATTTCACATTTCCACATTGGATGCTCATGAGCTAATATCAAAAAAGGAGACCTGGTCTCAGTCTTTGTTGTTGGTTTTTATGGAATCCAAACTCTGTTTCACTTTTCAAGTTTCAGTCAGTGACCTTTCACTAATTAAAGAAAATTTGTCAACACAAAAATGTATGTGCTATAAACTCTTTATTTGTCAATTCAAATATCACCTTTTCTATAGAATATAAAAATAAACATAAGGAGCTATCTCAGAGCTCGATGTAATCCAACTAGGCTTGTGGAGCCTGCCATCATCTAATGAGGTATGGGGTATGACGGTGCAGAGGACATGAAATTTTAAACAAAACTGTTGAGGACTGCATTTTATTTCTTTGATCGTAAAGTATTTTGTATTTTTTATAATCCTAGATAGTTACACTTCATTATTCATATTATTCTGAATTAAACATCAATAAGATTAAAGGGTAATGTCTTTTTGCAGGGCATGCTGTGTTCGAAAGAGTTATTCTTCTCTGTGCACTAATTGTTATTTATTAGGTCGGCCACAACCCCTGTAATTACCTGCATTGATCAAATTGTAATTTTTTTTAATAATCCATGTGTTAGAAGTTCATATATTATTGACTGTATGTATATAGATGTGGTTCATAATCTTTTGGAAATACTTGTGTTCTCCAATTTTAACCAATTTTGTGTGATTTATTTCATGCCTGCTTGAGGTCCATTAAAAGAGTTGCAATTTCCATAAAGCACATAGTGAATTCAAGACCAACAGGAGAACAGTGTATTCATATAGAACAGAATTTTAACATATTTGAGTAAAAAGGACAGATATTCATTCATTTATTTCGGGAATACGGACAAGAGAGGCTGAAAAATGGATTGCTGATGCCAACTCCAAACTGATTCTAAGGTAAATGACCAACAGACTTAATGTTTATATAACCACACAAACAGATGTTTAAATTTAAACAAAAAATCAAATTGAATATGATGGACGATTTGCTAAACTTGGTAAGAAGAAAATACAGAATTATTCTGGAAGTTACTATTAGTCATATCAACTTGTATGCAGCATTCTTTAAAATGTTGATAGCAGAAAGATCCTATTCTGTGGTCATGTCATAGTTTTACTTACACTATCTAAGTAAAGAGATGTTATTAAGCAGACCTTTAAAAAAGAGGCAAAACAGTAAATAAATAAACAAATGGTGTAATGAAAAACATTCAATACAAAGCAGTATATGTGTGTTAAGAGTGATGAAAATATTTCTTTGTCAGGGTTTTCTTTTTTCCCCCACATTTTTCAGTTTTCTTATCAACTATGTTAATGCCAGTATGATTCTGTTCGGTCGTTAGATAATCTTTTGTCTAGTGTATTGTTACTGTTGTGTATTTCCTGACTGAACGGCTTTTGTGTCCTTTATATGCGAGTCAGATGGTTCTCTGTTTTAGATGTGTGGACATTTTAAAGTAATAACAAGTGGTCATTTCAGCTGAAGTCACTACTCTACAATCAGAAATGTGAAAATGTTGCAACGTCCAATCATTAGCACAGACCATAGTTCAGTGAGCCTGTTAGAATACATAGTTTATTCAAATTATGTGTCTTGAGAGTTTTGATTTGTTATGTCAATTCCTTAGTCTTCACTCTATGGAAGGCATAAAAAGAACAGTTCCATCTATGTAATTGTCACAAAATGTCCAACCAAAGAGAGGAAATTCTCCCCTTTAAAATTTGAACATCAATAATTTGTAAATTTAACTATAAAACATGAAATTGTCCAACAAAATGTGTGTATAGCAGTACAGTAAGCCATGTAACTAACTGCACTCTTTCAATTGACTTTTTTTACACATAAGAAATACAATCTACAGTGTAGCACTATTGCAAATCTGTTCTTTAATTATGGATGAATATGCAAATAAAGATATGCAACAAAGCACAGATATGTCCAGATTTTTTTCTTCTTTGCTGCAGATCTTCCAGCATTTCCACATAGATTGAAAAAGGAGACAAGTCTCGATTACAAAATAGTGACATATTTCTGTAAACTAATTAGTCTTTGAAACTTTAATCTTGTGTTGTTTAAGTTTTCTGCATTTCGCAGACGCTTTTATCCAAATAAACTTATAATGCAGATACATAACAGTTAGCATCAACCTGACAACAAATGACACACCTAGAAGAAAATTTCTAATCAATTCAATTCAATTAAATTTTATTTATATAGCACCAAATCACAAAAACAGTTATCTCATAAGGCTTTCCAAGCAGAGCAGGTCAGACCTTACTCTGAAGTTAATAATAGAAACCCAACAATTCCCACCATGAGCAGCACTAGGCGACACAGGCAAGGAAAAACTTCCTTTTAACAGGCAGAAACCTCAAGCAGAACCATGGCTCAGGGTGGGCGGCCATCTGCCTTGGCAGGTTGTGGGTGAGAGAGAGAGAGTGAGAGAGGGACATAGGGAGGAGAGGGAGGCAGCCCACACAGTAACAAATAGACTGGATGAAAAATGGCAAATTCATTGATAGTAATGATAAAGATAGTAGAAGTAATAGCAATAAGACTATGAGCAGTGGCTGTAATTGTGACAGAATAGGAACATGGGGACAGCAGGAGACTCCCAATCAGAGATCCAGCTTCCACAGCTCTAGGAACACCTGCAGGAAGTGATAGGAGGAGACTCTCAACTACAGATCCAGACCCCACAGCTCCAGAGTCAGGAATATCTGCAGGAAATGATAGGAGGAGAGAAGAGGGGGACAAGAAAGCACACAACTACGGGGAAGGAGAGAGTCCAGTTAGTTACATTGTTAACGGAATGAGGTTGCACCGGGAGAGAGAGAGAGAAAGGAAAGGGGAGCTCAGTGCATCATGGGAAATCCCAAAGAAAATACCGGGGCGAATCCCAAAGTACAGGCACCATGATGAGGGGCAACAATTTTGCATCTCACTGAGGGCAACTCCAGAATATAACGGTGTCCAGCCCCTCTCAAGAAGACTGGTTCCAGAGCATGAGCTGTGAGTCAAGGCGAGA
Organism: Menidia beryllina; assembly: GCA_013363375.1. Lineage (NCBI taxonomy): Eukaryota > Metazoa > Chordata > Actinopteri > Atheriniformes > Atherinopsidae > Menidia > Menidia beryllina. Next base: position 67,398 of record JABUIW010000175.1, on the reverse strand, counting down.
CTGACTATATCTAGTTGGGATCTCTTCACCTCGCACACCAACTCAGGCTCCTTCCCTACCAGAAAGGTGACATTCCATGTCCCAAGAGTCAGCTTCTGCAGCCATTCTGCAGAGGTCCCCATCTCTGGCCGCCACCCGTATCACATTTCACCTGACCCCTGGTGAGCCCATTTTAGGGGGGACCCATGTGAACTTTTCGGACTGAGCCCAGCCAGGCTCCATGGGTAAAAAGGTGGCCACCAGGTGCTAGCCAATGTGCCCCACCTCCAGGACTGGCTTCAGAGTGGGGCCCCGGTGGCCTGCTTCTGGGCGAGGGTTACAGTTGGTCCATTTCTCTTTTTCATCATAAGGGGTCTCTGGGCTGCTCTTTGTCCGATATCTTGCCTAGGACCTGTTTGCCTTGGACAGCATAGCTCCTAGGAACATTGGGACACTCCACCCCTCCACCATGGTAAGGTGGCAGCTCGGAGAGGGGTGACTGTCACGAAGGTGTCCTGGTTGTGGGGTTTTCGTCTCGTCTTTTTCTAGTCTCGTCATTTCCTGTTTTATTTGGAAGAATAACCCTTCCTGCACTTCCTGTTGTGTCACCAGTCTGAGCGTCTCCCTGATTACCTATTGTCTGCACCTGGGGATCCCTTCCCTCTTGTGGTCAAATAGTCCTCGTCTCCCCTTGTCCCGTGCCAGTGTGTTTCGTTCCCTACCACAGTGCCTGTCTTGTCATAGTTCCCTCGTCATAGTTTCCTTGCCTTGATCCCGTTCCTTGCCTTTGAGCCTGCTGCGTTTTTGCCTCTTTAAAGAGTGCCTTTCAGTTATCCTCCTAGACGTCCATTCCTAGTGAGTATTTAGTTGTTACTTTGTTTCAGTCCTTGCCTCCTCGAGAGAGATTTACTTTGTCACTTTCATCAGTATTGTTTTGTAACTTTTCTCCGTAGCCTCGTTCGAGTGCTCTTTCAGTTTGTACTTTGTCCTCCGTTATTGGAGCGTTTTGCGTTGCCTTATCCACTCCTTTTGAGTGCGCTTTTTGTTAATAAATTTGGATTTTGAAACTAGCTCTGCTCCTGAGTCCTCGCTGAGTTCCTGAGCCTGACAGGGACTCTTTTAAGTAGACACACTACGAATTGAAATAGCCAGTGGTAAGAAAAGTGCAGTGGTGTGACTGAGAGAGCATTTGTTGCACATTTTCTTTTGAAAATGAGATCTAGGACTGCAGACAAGTTGTAGGTAAAATGAATGCATTAATGACAGAACATCTGACGAATTAGGGCAGTAAAGGTCGATTTTATTATAACCAAGGACCGCTGTGGGACAGTCATATTCATGGATGGAAGAGAGCAAAATATCTAGTTAATTTAGAAATCTAAGAAAATTAATGCAGATTTTAATTGGTGCAGTTACCAGGTTGGAATTGTTTTTAAAATTTAGCATTAAGTTTGTTGATTATATTTCCATGTGTTGGAATTTAGCAAACCACCTATATGTGGGAGAACATGAGTTCGGTAGAAAGTGCAGCCGGGGTAGACTTGTTTTCAGGCTTAATCCAGGTCTCAGTGAGAGCCAGGATGTCCAGTGACAGGTGTTTGGCATAAGCAGTTATGAAGTCATCTTTGTTTACTACCGATTGGCAGTTCCACAACCCCACAGTAAAATGTGTGTCACAGAGTAAGGTTTCTCTTAGAGACCTTTCTTTGTCCAATTCTTTTGATAATAAGATTCAGGTTTCCCAGAGCAGTCTTGAGAACAGAGGCAAAATCTTTACAGCAGTCTCACTTGTTTTTTAGTGCCTCTTTATGATACCATTGCAACTAAATTTTTTTGTACTGTGCACCAAATTTATAGATGCACCTCAAACTTTTTGTACAAGGAAATTCCGTGTACAATATCTACAATAGAATGTGTACATTAGAAATTTTCCTTTTTTTATATTTGTGTTGATTAGTTAAAATGTGCATAAATTATTGATTCAATTTTATTTAAAAAATGTAAATCATATCTATTTACTTTTGTACATTTTATGAATTAAAAAAGGCCAAAAACAAATATAAAGAAGTGTCGTGAGCAACACAATGTTATTGTGGTGGTGGGGTTCTTTTGAAAAAGAGGCAGAGGTCGATTTCCAGTGCTAAGGTGTTTATTTTTTCCGTAATCCCAAACACCAGAATGCACAAAAAATATTTACAGTGGAGCGAAAAATATGTACAACTATGTACAAAAATAGAAAATGAACACCCCAAAAAATATTTCCATTTAGTTATTGGAACTCTCTCTGCTCTGTTACCTGCTGTGTAACGTGACAGCTCTCTGTCTGTGATCTGACCGCCCTCTAGGCCGGAAGGGCTCGCCTTATAAGCATTTTGGCCCCTCCCACTGGACAATTTAATGCAAAATACACACAAGATGCCTTAAGAGGCACTCACACAGGCTATGTCATGCCAACAAAAATAAACAATATATTAAATCAAAATATATCAGGTTTGATCGGTAGTTCAGGATAAAAACTCTCCACGTGATGAGCTGATCACCTGATCGATCTAACGGCGCCAACACTGCCCATTTAAACCGGGGGAAGGATGAGATCGGCTTGGCCACGGAAGGAAACCCCACCCTACAGGTAATTCAATGCTTAAGTGTTGTATGTATGTATACGGAACATCCCCAAGTGTGCACCCATGGGGATTTTAACCTGCGGGAAAACGGGGCAAAGGAAATTAAACAACGTATACAGAAAATGAATAGCGCGGCAGGGAAACGGGACATATGAAAGTGAATGCTACGTGTATGTAACTTGGGTTTGAATAATGGCCGAGAATAATTTAATAAATGTATGTGCGTGTACGTGGATGTGAGTGCGAATGTTGCGTCTACCGGTAGATGTATGAGTGAGTGCGCGACTTGAGATAATGGACGGACGTGCTCCGTCACATCTATACATATTTGCACTGATGATGTTTGGAATAACAGACATAGGATGCTGCCTTCAGGTTATGCAATTTCTCACAAAATCACCAGAAAAAATCAAAATTCTGACAGAGTTTGACTATTTATCTGACACTTTTGTACAGACATGCCTTTAGACAAGAGGAGCATTTGAGAATCTGCCACCACACGCAACGAAAAGGGTCCAAGGAAACCATGGGAAACCTTGGACTTCACCTGAAGAACAAAACCGCAAATAACAGCTGACATTGGATTTGAGATGTCATGTACATAGAAAAGACCCAGTTACTAATTGTCTTACAATGTATAATTCCAGGTTTTCAAAACATGGAGTACTGAAGGCAATGCTGCCAATAAAAGGGACACGGACAGATTTTTCACAGAGGTAAATGCATGTTTAGACACATTGTGGCTGATATATGACAAGCGAGCGATGTGACAACGGAAATCTGATGGGTAAAAATAAACTTTTTGAGAGAATGCAAGATAAAATGACAAATTTACCCTGAGCAGAAATTAACATTGTTGAATCGCATCATAAGTAAGGAAGTGCTGTTTAAGTCCATGTTAAGACTGTTGTCAATACCGTAACTAAAATAGGTAACTGCATCAGAGAAAGGAAAACGACAGTTTGTTGCAGTTTTGTTCAATAATTAGACTGAATGTTTTGACACAAGCTCTTGGTCCAACATCAGCCTGGACAAAGTGCTGAAAAGTGTGTGGAACCTGAGAGAACCGAATCAGGAAGAAGGTACATGGTTTGACTCTGTTTAGATTATTCTTTTTTAGTTGATACTGTTTATTACCTCTGTGAATATTCTTATTTTATCTATACCCAAATTTGACGAAGAAACATTTGCAGAATATTTTTATTCTTCTGTTCAGCAGTAGCAGCTGGTAAATGAGTATATAAACCCAACCTAATCGGACTATTACACCTTTTTCCAATTGAGAATCATAATTTTAGATTTGAAAGAGCTGTCCCTCATCCTGACTTCTTCACATGTGCCTATGGCCCTGGTATGAAGAGTCCAACCGAACCCCTTCATCTGCAAAAAACTCTGAGTTTCCAAAACCTGATCTTGTCCATTTATCACATTACCGTCAGGATAAATATCAATCCCAGTGGAGTCCAAGGCAAGCAGAAAAAAGGATCGACCTGGTGCCAGGTAAACTTTTACACCACCTTATGCTTCAGTACAATGGTCTGTTATGGACAAACTATGACTAGCACAGAAGTCCAACCGGAGAACACTACTCAGGTTCGAAGAAAGGAGATTCCTCTAACCATGCCTCTTCAGGTGACTCCTTTACCAACATTGGCATTGAAGTCCACCAGCAGAACAATGGAATCTCCAGATGGCATCCTTTTGTAGCATGCTCACATGAATGAACGACAGCAAGAAAGACAAAAGAAACCTTTCATGTGGACCAAATGCCTGTATCTCTTATCTGGGAATGCAAATCAAAGTAAAACTTTTCTGATTCTTCCTGAAGTTGAGGAGATACATGTCCTCTCATGCCCCAGCTTATCACCCCAAATGAACATAACTGGTGTCCCCAGATTCATTTTCAGCCTAACTGCCAAAACCATATTAAATGATTTATTTCTTTATAAATGTCATTTGAATTTCCAATGGACACCTTGAGAAATTAATTAAGGTTATGCTCATCCAGGATGCAGATGTCGAATCAGCAAATTATGGAGCCACAGTACCATCTAGTGGTACTAAACATAATGTAATTACAACATAATCAGATTCATTAATCATACCTGTGCATCATATTACTTAATGGGAACACAACTATTTATTTTTTATTACATTGTTAAACGCATACGGATAAATGCAGTTCAGTTCATGTAAATTCTGAAACACGTTGAGAATTGAAAAAAATTCCAGAATTAACCCTTTAAGACATATGTATTAGACCTACTGCACCACCATGTAGTCAAATGCATTGTTTTTAAAAAAATCGAATTAGATTTTCAACATTGCCAGACTTTTGAGGCAAACAATTGGCTTAAAGTTGATATTTTGGTTCCTTTGGTTTTGGCTTTTTGATGATGGAAGAGGGGAGATCATCTACACTCACAATTTGTTTTGTGTTACAGTTTTGACCTCTGCTTGTGCATAACACACCACTAAAGTGGCCTTGTTACAACATAAGCCAATGCAGAAGAGCCACATTATAGTTCACTTTAAAAACCTTTTTGTTCAACCAAACAAAACTCAACTCAACACAGGTTATCTTTTTTTTATGGGTAATTCTTGACTCCCAGAGGTCTGTTTCCTTTACAACAAGATCTTGTAGGTCTATAAATTGTTGTGTGTCCCAGATATAATCAACTACCATCCTTGTATATATGTTAATATATAATAAATGACCACATTTATAACAAGTCATGGTTTTGAATGTTTCTTCAGGTAACTCAGTACATTTGAGAATTCCGAGCTACTTTGAGACTCCTACAAAATTAACAAGAATTTTGCTTCCATAAAGAACGTGGTGTGTTATGGGAGGTCATTTTTTGAGAGAAGGCCAAATCTTTGTTGTCAGGGTGGTAAGCTGTTAGAGTTGTCAGAGTGAGATAGTCCTGCCCCAACTTGTGAGGGTGGTTCCAGCACTTATTGTTGTTGTGTGAAAGTGAGCCAAACTACATCTACTTGGTCACACTCTAGCGAACACACCAGCACAGACTCTTTTTCCAAAACTAAGGTGACGCTTGACATCCCAAAAGTCAGTTTATGGTGCCGGTCATTGACACGCCCAGGCCCCTGCTCTTGCCTGCTTCCCCATCCTACTACACTGCACCCAAGCTCGACACTCCTCTTTTCAAGGCTAGGCATCTTTTTTTTTAGTCTTGAAGCCCTCCATCCAGATCTGGAATTGTTGGATATAATCTAAAACTCGTCTCCTCAGATATAAAGCTGTACAACCAAGCTTTCCCAAAACTTCCTCCACACAATTCAGGCATACTTGTTGCTCCTACTGTCTCTGGAGTGCTGCATCAATCACAATCGGAAATACTTTAAGAATCCCTGAGGGAAATTATTTTTTATATGACACAGGATTGTGTAATACAAAATAACGATAAAAAGTTTGGTCAAGACATATTCATTCAATAGGCTCCAGTTCTTAAATAATAAATTGCCTTTTTGACACACCGTATTTTGATATCGAGGTAACCAATTTTGTCAGGTTAGACCAATTATTTTTATACATGATTCCATTGTGGTATGACCTGAATGGCAAAAGTTTCAGTGACATCAATGGCACTATTTCACACTTCTGTGGAACACAGAAATGTGGACATTTTAAATACTCTCTTTGTGGTTTGCCCAAAAATGATATCCTCCGTCAAACTGGTTGTGATAGCCTGGAGGTTAAAGGAATAGCAAATAAGTCAATTGGACTTATGTCTGATGTGCTGGTGACCTATCATCTATCCCATTATTAATTGGAATGTTGAGTGAAATTATTGAATTATTATTACTATTCTCATAAACAATTTCTCAATTTAGCTGCATTTTCTCACACTCGTTACATCTAAAGATGAATATTACATATTCTTAATTGCGTTTACGCTCTGAAAGGGTGTCATTATGGCTGAGAGAAGATATATTATTATCGTTATGAAATATACAATTTTCAATTTGATATGACTAGCTTGTTTCAAAATGGTTTAGACAGTAATGAGCTGGAGGAACATGCTACCACAAATTTGATTAATAGACAACGTCAGTATTGTGTTCTTGTTGAGCGATGTCAGAATAGAGTGTGAATGTTCCATCATGTGTAGTAAATGATGTCAGAAACATTTATTTCTGCTAACAGCAAACATTGCAAGAACTATCATTTCTCATGGTACGTTGATGAAATAACATCTCTGGAACTGACATAAATGTGGGCAGAGATTATGTTTAAATCTACAAAGAAAATTGCCTCCAAAGCAAGTTACTGTGGTGAGTGTACTGCTGAGAATGACACCCAGGTTTTGGACTTGATAGGAAGGAGGTTCAGCAGATTTAGAAAGAGCGAAGAAATTGAATGGATGGTGTTAATTTGATACTAATGACAACAAATTCTTTTGTCTTTTTTTAACATTTTTTACAGCCAATAATCTTTTCTTGATAAAAAAAAAATGGGGGGAGTTCAATTCGAAGTTTGGGGATGAGGTAGAGCTTGGCCTGCAAAAGAATGAAAATGGATACCAATACTGCTGAATATTGGGATTGGTAGTTGTTTAAGTATTTTGGATTCCTATTTTTAAATGTCTGCGTGAGTGTGTGTGTGTGTGTGTGTGTGTGTGTGTGTGTGTGTGTGTG
>JABUIW010000175.1:37731-58685 GCA_013363375.1 Menidia beryllina | reverse complement strand
TTATATTATATTATATTATATTATATTATATTATATTATATTATATTATATTATATTATATTATACTATCACATGTGATGTAATATCCTAATTATAAAGAAGCAAAACAACATGTACTGCAAATAAAATCAGAATTCAGTTGTGTTCACTAGTCACATATCAAAAGTTGAATATTGGTTTTAATTCTAGTGGGCAAAATAGATGCTAAATCTATTATTATCATAATCTTATATTAATCTTAAGAGACACTGATGATGTATCCAAATCAAGACTAATTAATTACATCACAAGCATTTGAACAAGAATCTTGAGGTGAATTTTTTTTTTCTTTTATTTTGTCCCCCATTCTAAGTGCCTGCATGCAGGAGAAGAAAACAGGAACAGAAACCGAATAAACCAAATATTTCTATACTTACCTAGCAATAATAAGTCACTACTTGTTGTTTCTATGAGTAGTCAGTGTGGTTCGTAGTTACATAAAAAAGAAACCCAGTCTTTCGGTACTGAATTTTTACATTTCAGGACATACTGGAAAAAATATATAATTTGTTCCAGCAAACACCAATTATTTATTTGTATTGAGAAGTAACTCTTTAGATAGTGCTCTGTGTTTTCAACGTTCTGGTTACACCATACAGTGGAAATTCAATGTAGTGATCCAATAAAGTCCTTATTTCCTATTTTCGAATCTATATCTCATGTGGGACAAGGCGGCTTTATTTTTGGCAAACTTGAGTGCCTATATGAATGATTACATTGATAATCAACATATTAAAGATAGTATTACAACTATCACTTGCAAGAAGCAGTTAGATCATGTGGTACACGGCATCCCTTCATATACACGTTGATAGTTACAGAATCTCTATCATTATAATGTTTTTTTTTGGAAAGCCTGTCCCCAGGTTGTACACATACTGATAAAGCATCACATTCTTAAACTGTAAAAAAACGATCCGATCAGTTTGAAATCAATTCACTCTTATTTATATAGAACCAAATCGTAATTTTATCACAGGGAAATTATGATGACCAATTCATTCCAATCCACCACTCTGAATATACACAAAGGGATTGCAGACGGAAAAAAATGCTTCAAAGAAGAAGAAATTAAAAGAAATCTCAAACGATGAGAGAGTCATTTCTTCCCAGCCCCACTAATTTTTGACGGTTAATGGGAGGTGCAAAACTGGAAAACACCCCCACAGTCTCAATCTATGGATTATTAACTTTATCTTTTATCAAAAAGACACGTTTAATCTCTATTCTTAAAGGTAGAAAGATTATTTGCTTTCCGTAATTCACAGTAAACACAAGGAACTTGTGTAAGAAATAAATGGACAAAACTCAGCGAATATGCTAATTTCAAGAATAACATGATGTCCCTTATGTAAACCAGTGAGCATCATGCCATTGGGGTCATCACGTGGGAACCTCCTTTCATCAGTGTTTCGTCAAGTTTGGCCCACAACACTTCCAGGAGACTAGACAGTGATCACTGGTGTTTAAGACTTGCTCCCCCAATGCCAGCCATCAGTGCTCTTCACAAAACAACTAAACTGTATTCAAAGGACCAGATTAGCCACGCAGATGTATGCTTTATACAGGACCAACAAGAGAATGGGCCATTTTACATGTACAAACGTTTGTAATCTGATTACTCATTCAACATGATGACAATAAAGAGAGACTAAAAAAAAGGGTAATAATGACCTTTCCTGTTAGTTTTGATCAGAACCCATTATGGATCACAAGCTTTCTCCATACATATCATATAGAGACACAAAATTTCTGTAGAGAAATTTAAAATAAATGCACACACAATAATGCATGGATGTAGTGATTGTAAGATAATAATCAGTGTAATGTACTGTACATTAAACCGCCACATAGTTTTGGAGGCTGTGGTGCAAATTGTATCCGAAATGGCCATGGACTCTGAACAGAACACACTTAGACCAACGGATGTCAGCTTCTTATGAAGTGCTTTTAGTGTTGTTGTCTGTTTTTGTATGGAGAGGCTGCTGTTGCCAGTTATTTGCTTGTTGTCTGTTTGGGTAGTTGGTTGGTATGGTAAGTTTTTTTGGCAGCACTAGGTTATTCAATCCTCTCACAGTTTAAAAAAAAAAGATTTGACTAAACTGATACTATCCAGATCCTAAATTTGCCGAATCTTTTACCTGATGGTAGAGTCATGTGATGTGATAGGTGAGAAGGGCTCTTCCATTGTCTCTCATGCACACATTATGGCTGTATTTTCTTTTTAATTTTTAGCAGGAACTGTGTGTGCAACTCACTAATGGAGCAAAATCCAATAACAACTGATCTAGGATCTCAATGACAATTTGCAAATACATATTCATGTGTTTTCAAAGAGATTTTTTATTTCTGTCCTTTTTTGTCTTCTTTCAAAATCTTTAATTTAATGCCAAGTCTGGAAAGTAAGATATGCTGATTTATTTTCTTCAAATCTACGTTGTGCTTAGATTTAGAGAGCTACTAATGTTTGATGTTGTCATTTGTGAATTTGTTGGTATACTTAGAGTGGGCCTTAATCTATCTGATATGTCCTTGCTTCTTCCTATGAAGAAACTATCTATTACAGAACTTCTGTCACTTATGCTGATATAATTGATATATCTGATGTGAAACTAAATTACCAAAACTAGAGGTTGATTAGGCCATTAAATTGTAAGGACCAATCCTGCATTTTATAATATATTCATTTTGGCTTCTGCTATATAACATCCTTTTTTAGAAGTGCTAATGCCTAATTTCAGCGTTTTGTCCATAAACACATAGCAGCCTTTTATGTATTGAAACATGCTACGAAAGCTATACCATGTGCAGGAAAAATGGAATTTCTTGTTTAATGAAATGTCTGTACTAAAAACGAGAAAGAAGCCTCAGGGGTGAACCTTTGAGACTCCGGATGGCATATTTTTCATTTCAGGGACACACGAGGCTTATTGATTTATGTCTCAAGGCTGTTAAGAAACAGGATGCTATGTTATCCTACTGATGCTTTTATCACTGTCAGGCTGATGGGCTTGCGAGTTTCCTCCTTACAAAATATTTGTGTGATTTGTGTGGAGCGTAAGCTCCTCTTAAGCGTGTATACAACAGAGGCATGCTCTCCTCTTGCATTTCACCATCAGCTTTTAACAGCTGTTTCTTATTTCAAACTGAGAATGCAGTGCACCTTTGCTGAACTTTGCTGAACTGCTGCTTCAAGGCAGCATTAGTGGATCCACTGAGTTCTCTGTAGCAGGGACTACATATCTGCACATTTGTGGAGCAGCGACTTTGTGCTATTTTCAAACAGACACCTGTGATATGGATTTTAAGAAAAGAGATGATATGAATGCTATTGTTGATAAGGACTCAGTGAAGACATACAGGGGTTGGACAATGAAACTGAAACACCTGGTTTTGGACCACAATACTTTATTAGTATGGTGTAGGACCTCATTTTGCGGCCAATACAGCGTCAATTCGTCTTGGGAATGACATATACAAGTCCTGCACAGTGGTCAGAGGGATTTTAGACCATTCTTCTTACACGATAGTGGCCAGGTCACGACGTGATGCTGGTGGAGGAAAATGTTTCCTGACTCGTTCCTTCAAAACACCCCAAAGTGGCTCAATAATATTTAGATCTGGTGACTGTGCAGGCCATGGGGGATGTTCAACTTCACTTTCATGTTCATCAAACCAATCTTTCACCAGTCTTGCTGTGTGTATTGGTGCATTGTCATCCTGATACACGGCACCTCCTTCAGGATACAGTGTTTGAACCATTGGATGCACATGGTCCTCCAGAATGGTTCGGTAGTCCTTGGCAGTCTAGCACAAGTATGCGGCCAAGGGAATGCCATGATACGGCAGCCCAAACCATCACTGATCCACCCCCATGCTTCACTCTGGGCATGCAACAGTCTGGGTGGTACGCTTCTTTGGGGCTTCTCCACACCGTAACTCTCCCGGATTTGGGGGAAACAGTAAAGGCGGACTCATCAGAGAACAATACATGTTTCACATTGTCCACATCCCAAGATTTGCGCTCCTTGCACCATTGAAACCGACGTTTGGCATTGGCACGAGTGACCAAAGGTTTGGCTATAGCAGCCCGGCTGTGTATATTGACCCTGTGGAGCTCCCGACGGACAGTTTTGGTGGAAACAGGAGAGTTGAGGTGCACATTTAATTCTGCCATGGATACAATCCGGGTTAGCACCCGAACATCCCTTTCAGACAGCTTCCTCTTGCGTCCACCGTAAATCCTGTTGGATGTGGTTCGTCCTTCTTGGTGGTATGCTGACATTACCCTGGATACTGTGGCTCTTGATTCATCACAAAGACTTGCTGTCTTGGTCACAGATGCGCCAGCAAGACGCACACCAACAATTTGTCCTATTTTGAACTCTGCTATGTCACCCATAATGTTGTGTCCATTGCAATATTTTGAGCAAAAATGTGCTTTTACCCTACCAATCAGACCTTCACAGTCTGCTCTTATTGGTTCAATGTGCAATTAATGAAGATTGGCCACCAGGCTGGTCAAATTTAGCCATGAAATCTCCCACACTAAAATGAGAGGTGTTTCAGTTTCATTGTCCAACCCCTGTAAATGTTAACTTGAAAACAGTTACATTAATTTAGCCAAATTAACCAGTCTAATTCATCATTATCCATGATACTTGTGGAGGTTCCTCCAGCTTTTTTAGTATTTTAATATTTCTTTCACACAATACATCTCTTCTTTTAATTTGTTTTGTATTATTATTTTAGGATGACTGCTAATATAGGAGCACACATTTAGCAGACACCCTACATCTGTGCAGATCATTAACTGTCGACTTCTTTTGCTGAGGTGGAAGGAACTAGCTGGGTAGAACTAATATAATGTAACACCAGGAATCAATCACGTGGCTGGAAATGGAGAAGTTGATTCTGGATAAGCTGGCAGACTCTTAAAGTTTCACTGTTTAAAAGAGATGTTGCCGTTAGGATGTCTCTGTATTTATATTTGTGTTGTAACTATAATTTGTAGGTTGAATTAGTTGCTTAGATTTATTTGTTCTTTGTCTCAGTCTCCTTAACTCTCCCCTCCTTGTTTCCTGTAGGCTAGCCTGTGTGGATAAATTCCCCTGTGGGTTCATTATGAGAGGACTGTTGTACTTGTTTGTCATCCTTGGTTAGGTTTAGTCTTGGTCGATATTTTCCTTTGGGCCCATTTTTCTGGATTTTGAGTAGTTTGATGGATATTTTTTCATAAAAAAAAAATAGAGGATATTTTATATATACTCTTGTTATAACATTACGGCTTGGTCCCTGATAATCCTCATTTAAAAAAAGCATTTATACTAAAATTACTCTTAAGGATATAGATTTCTGATATGATGACTTAGAAAGTAGAAATTTTGAAATTTTTCATATGAATACAGCAAAGACATTTAAGACCCCTAAAAAGAGATTTAGGACTATAAGTTTTGGTCTTTTTTATGTCTGTCCCCATTTGACATATTTCACTGAGTTTGGTCCATTTCCTCGTTTTAAATGTTACCATAATTTTGTCCTCTCTTACATTTCAATTGTTACTTGTACGTACAAACGTTATATTCAAACAAGCCAGTTTAATTGCATTGGACCAGTGATAGGTCTAACTGAATCCATCCACGCTGCCACAGGAAAAGATAAGTCAGTCCACCACAGGGCCAAATAGACACCGACAAGAATACCGTACACACTTGTACTCATCAAGGGAAATTTAGAATGTACATCATGTACTTGGCTTGCCGCGGTTGGAACCATGTGTCTTTGACCAAAACATCTATCCATCCATTATCAACACTGCTTATTTCTGGTTGGGTCACAAGGGAGCTGGAGCCTATGTGACATCGGGTGAGAGGCAAATTGTCATTCTATCACAGAGCCACCCAGACAAACAACTACTCACAGTTGTATTCACTCATAGGGGCAATTTAGAGGGTTCAGTTCACCTAAAATTGATGTGTTTGGATCGTGGGAGAAAAAAGCCAGAGTACCCAGAGGGAACATGCAAACTCCACACAGAAAGTCCTCTGGTCCCCCAGAGATTTTTACCAGGAACTGTTCCTGTGAGGCAACAGTGCTAACCACCACAACACTGCTGCTGGCCGAGACACTGAACCCCTCTTTGCCTGCAATTCAGCCTCAGCCTCCTCTTTGTACTTTTTCTAAGCCTGGATAAATGCAATAGTTCCGTCAGGAAGGCCATTTAGCTACATATCTCCTGCCAAATCTAATATGCGAGTCAAGGCTAGCGTGCTGCACCAATGCCCGACTGGGTAAGGCAACGAAAACTATGATATTGTATAGTACATCTATACACTTCAAACCTCAAATTGTTAGCTGTGTACCAGTTAAATTATATGCAGTTAACTATTGCTTATAACAACTGCTGCTACTGTATATCTTGGATGAACATGAACACTGAGGAAAAGTACATAATAGTACATGGTAAGATTATTTAACGTCTAGTTAAGCCTCTATTGGTTAGTTTGAAGTTCAATAGAATCAAATACAAAGTTGATTGGCAATTGGAGAGCTATGTATTGAATTTACAAGGCAGACTAGTCTTTTCTATGTCAATGTACATCTTCCCTTTAGAGTTGTCTGCACCTGCTACTCTGAACAACATCTTGTGGCTCAATCGCTTTCTTTTCTTCCAAATTTTAAGAGGTTTATTACGACCAGATTTCTTTCTTGCAAGTTTTTTGTTGTTATTGGATGGATCAAAAGCTTGGAGGTAGAAAACAAAAGCTATCAGAATGTGAAACTACCAAAACAAAGAACAACCATGCCTGCGATTGTTTATGCAAATTGTTTTAGAAAATTTTATTTTATTATATTTTATTTTTCTCAACATAACATAAAAGCATTTTCTCCCTCTCTCTGTCTTTCTATAAGCACCGGCATAATGCAATACTCTGTACAATTCTGCCGCTATAATGCTGAACAGGACTGTTGTGGGGCAGAGAGCCAGGAGGCCTACCTCAGGGACACAGTCGCAGGTGTGTCCAGTTAACGACTCTTCAATTCAGCACACCTGTGGCCAGTGTTATGGAAAAAGTTCTTTGAAAGAGTGAGGCAAAGTGTCCTAATAATTAGAGAAGATCGATCTTGTCCAATAAAGAGATTTATTCGAAGGCAAGAGTGTTCGAAGATGCATGTCACAGAGAAAAACCCAAGTGAGTGCGCGCGCCGATGGAAAGGCACGTCCCCTTTTATAACATCGTATGAATAAAAGAATGGAAAAGAAGCCACTGTGTTTCTTATCAGCAACAAACAAAGAGATTCTGGTTTACATTCAGTCCTCAGGAAGTCCCATGGAGAATCTCCAAAGGGACAGGGCCATGCTTATTCTCAGGAGACAGGAAGGGGCCCACACGTGGATTGGTCAAAAGGAGAACCTTCTCAGGTGTGAGGGTTTCACAAAAGGGCAAGTCGTACAATTTCAATGATAAACAGGAATGGGAGATTCATCCTTGATGGGTTTAAGGAAATTGTTGCATTTCCTAGTGGTGCTAAAACTACAGTCTCCAGACGTGTGAGACAACTCTCCCTAAAGGAATCGACAACCAGTATCTTTAACAAAGAAACAAAGAAAATTCTCCACGACACCAGTTACCTGGGGAGCCTATTTAAGTATGCTGGGATTTTCTGGGATTTTTTCTGACGTATAACCCATATGGTAATCTTGAGTCACGTTCCTTCAACAGCTGAATTTACATAGAAAACCTTTTTCTCTATGTACAGTGTTAAACAGTTGTTTGCTCTATTCCTTTCCCTTCCCCTCTATCCTTCTTCCCCTTGGGGATCAATAAAGTATATATCTATCTATCTACCTTTTTTTCCCAAAGAACGACCCCAGCGTGCCTTCCATGGCTCCTTAACCCCACGCTCTCTGCGTCCTGCCGTCTCCGCTTTGCAGGCTTCCTGTGTTTTGTTTTTTTTGGTTGTTTGGTCCCTACATCTGGGAGAATAAATGGTGGCGTGCCCATCTCAAATAAAAGACTGCTAGAGGTTTCGTCTTTTTTTCGCTACAGGGGTTCAGTTCTTGTCGAGTCTTAGCAGTGCCAATATGAACCCCAGCGAAAATCCCGACCTGACAGATGAAGGCCAAACTAACCACCCTTCCCCCCCAGATCACCTGGCAGCTTCAGTGGCAGGCCATGCCAAGCTGACTGCACAATTCAGCCAAGACTTCACTCACCTGTCTGCTGAGATCAGCACCAGTCGGGCATCAGTTTATGGCACCACCAATCTGCTGACCACACTCTTTACCCTAAAGCCGGACTCCAGCCCTGTTGAACCCCAGCCAGATCCTTGCTCCTGACCCCAGTTCACCTTTCTCTACTTCAACAGTCTCCTCTAATTCTGATTTGCTTCCCCCTGACGGGAAGCAGTCGGGATCTCCACCTTACCGTGGATTACCCTGCGATTTAGAAGTTCCACCTGCTGTTTGACCATCCGACAGATGGACCTGATGCTGGCAGCCGTCTGCATTCGATTACCAAGGGCTCCAGGTCAGTGGCTGACTACTGTCTGGAGTTCTGCACGCTGGAGGCGGATAGCACCAGGGACAACAATGCCATCCTTAGTGCTTACCGGAGGGGACTGAGTGAAGCAGTCAACGATTTAATCATCCGGGATTAGCATTCCACCCTCTCTGAAATGATCTCCCTGGCACTGATCATGGGTATTGGCTGCACAAGCACCACAGAGAGTGTGCTCAATGTCCTGTGGGGGCGCCTCACTGTATAGTTTCACTATCTATCCCCAGGGATGTTCCCCGGGAGGTTTCTTCATCATCCCATGCACCCCTCAAGACCATGCCCTTTGTCCAGGACAAGCCCATGGAGTTGGCTAAGGAGGAGCGCGAACAGCAGATGCAGGACCGCCTTTGCCTCTACTGTTGGAGGCCAGGTCATCATATCCGAACATGTCCCACACTGCCCAAAAGACCCGGCTCATTAAGTAAGGGAGTACTAATTGGCCAAACTGCTCTCCCTCTGTCTGCTGGAAAGAAAAGTAAGAATCACCTTTTCCAGGTCACACTCTCCTGGGATTCCGAATCTTTAGCCCTTGCAGTATTCCTTGATTTAGGGGCGAACAAATTCATTATGGACACCACGCTTGATCGCCAGCCGGCATTGCTCTCATTCCTCTTGATTCTCCTCTTTTTGCTCAGGCACTCGATGGGGTGTCTAGCAAGGCGAGGGCCCTCTCCATTCCTCCTCACCGACCCTATGATTGTGCCATAGACCTCCTCCCAGGAGCCACCCTCCCTGTTAGTCGCTTGTACAATCTCTCGGTCCCAAAGCAGGAGGCTATGAGGAATTATATCACAGAGTCCCTGGCATAATTCGACCATCTTCTTCCCCGGTCACAGCAGGCTTCTTCTTTCTTAAGAAGGATGGTAGTTTGAGGCCTTGTGTTGATTACTGTGACCTAAATAACATCACAAGTATCCTCCTCCCCTACTTAACTCCTCGTTCGAGCTACTCTCTCACGCCACTATCTACACCAAGCTTGACCTGAGAAACACTTACCACTTGGTGCGTATTAAAGAAGGGGATGAGTGGAAGACAGGTTTTAATACCCACCGAGGGCATTTCGAGTACCTCATTATGCCGTTTGGCTTTGCTAATATCTACCGCAGGTTCATTTGTGGTTTCAGTTGTGTCGCTGCTCCCCTATCTGCGTTTACTTCCGCCCTTTCTCCTGATCTCCAGAGGTGGAGGCTGACATCTCGGCTCTCAAGTAGCGGTTGAGGGCCCCTGTGCTTTCTCGACCTGAACCCGACCGACTGTTCATTTGTTGAATTCAATGTGTCTGATGAGGGTATTGGGGCTTTTGTCTCCCAGCAGTCTGAGGAGGACCAGCGCATACATCCCCGTGCCTTTTTCTCCCGGAGGGTGACCCCCACTGAGAGAAACCATGAGGAAATTTGTGGCCCCTTGTGAGATTTGTGCAAAGGGTGAGGCCTCCCATCGCTTCCCAGTGGGTCTCCTGCACCCACTGCCCCTGCTTGGTTGACCTTGATCTCATATTGCCCTGGACTTTGTCACTGGTCTCCCCATATCTTAGGGCAATGACACTATCCTGACGGTGGTCGACCGATTCTCAATCGCTGCTCATTTTGTGCCCCTTCCCAAACTTCCCTCAGCTGCTGAGACGGCGGAGCTCCTGGTCTAGCATGTGGTTCGCTCCCATGGTATACCCAGGGATATTGTATCTGACCGTGGCCCACAGTTTGTCTCCAAGGTCTGGCGGGGTTTCTGCAAGGGAATTGGTGCCACAGCATGCCTCTGCTCTGGATACCATCTCCAGTCGATGGGCAGGCAGAACGTGCCAACCAGTCACTGGAGACGGCCCTACGTTGCATCAGCATGAGCAACCCCGCCACTTGGGTCAAGTACCTATCCTGGGTGGAGTACTCCCTCAACACCATGGTGTGTGCAAAAACCGGTTTGTCCCCCTTTCAGGTATCCCTCGGCTACCAGCCCCCTCTGTTTTCTAGTCAAGAGGCTGATATCTCTGTGCCCACTGTCCGAGCTCACCTCCGTTGTTGTCGCCGCATCTGGACATCTGCTTGGGCCACGCTAAAGAGGGCCAGTAAACGATCTGAGCATGCCACCATCCAGCGGAAGTCTGAGGCCCCTTCCTACAAGCCATGACAGATGGTCTACCTCTTCTTCCCTCCCACACACCTCCTGTGAGCTGATTCCTCATTACTAGGGACCGCATCCCGTGGAGAGGGTGATCAATCTGGTGGCCGTTCGCCTTAGCCTTCCTCATTCCCTGAGGGTCCACCCGCTGTTCCATGTCTCTCTACTCAAGCCAGCTGGTTCCTGTTCCCTTCTGCCCCCTGGCCTCCTCCAACCTGGGTCCTGGATGACAATGACTTGGTTTGGGAGGTGGATCGGCTAGGCCAGGGAAAAAGAGTTCCGTATGGCTTTGAGGCAATTGTCGTCCACCATCCGTGTCTCAGGCAGCGGGGAAGCATTGCTCCACCAACACTGTTTACAGTGAAGATGGTTTGCTGTTGACCTCAACTGGTGGTGTTGTGGGTTGATGGACGGAGTACTTGAAAGACCTTCTCAATCCCACTTGTGCGTCTTCTATCAGAGGAGCAGTGCCTGGGAACTGGCGTGGCTCTGGATGAGATTCGGTCAGGGTTCCTTAAGGCTCTGGATGTTGAAGGGTTGCATTGGCTGACAGTTGAGGGGGTTTGGGCATCTGATTTGGCTGCCTCCTGGTCGCCTCTCTGGTGAGATGTTCCGGGCACATCCCACCAGGGGAGGCCCCAAGGGAAGCCCCAGGTCAGCTATGTCTCTCGGCTGGCCTGGGAATGCCTTGGGATCCCCCTGGAGGAGCTGGCAGAAGTGGCAGGGGAGAGGGAAGGCTGGGATTCCCCCAGATAAGAACTGGACAATGGATGGATGGATGGATGGATGGATGGATGGATGGATGGATGGATGGATGGATGGATGGATGGATGGATGGATGGATGGAACAAAGCAGTCTTCTACGTAAAATCTTATTGAGAAATCTATGTGCTGTGCTTCACACGGTAATGCAAGGACTTACATTATTTCCTGCAGAAAAAGATTATTCCAAACAAGTAATGCTATATAGATTTGAATTCTTACATGAGAAATACGATAATCAGAACACATAGACAACAGCTTCCAATCATAATGTCTGAAAATGAATGGAAATTTTGCCTACCCAGAGAATCACTGCACTGAAGACAGATAGCGCCCTCGTGTGGTCAACCTGCACAAAGCCTATTGAAGATCATGTGTGCAACCCAGAGCTGTCTATAGTAAAGAAATAATTAAATATTTTGCTGTCTGCAAACAAAAGACAGTTTTCCGTGAGTCAGCTTGTTTAAAGGGCACAGAAAAAAAGCAGCCTCCTTTTTTTCTTTTTCTTCTAATTTATTCTTGCACATTACAATAGGATCTAATCAACCTAACAACAACAATCTCTTTTTTTAATTCTGCTTTGAGTGAGGAAGAGGATTGTAACAAGAGGATCCACTAGAGGGAGCAATTGCTCTTCCCCTGATCCTCAAAATCAACATAGACTCGGGAAAATCTATGCTGAGCATGGCAGCAAATGTAGGAATGTATTTAAGACACTCTGAAAATGAACAATTCTCTTGTAATATTCTCTCAGTGAAAAATATTTTTCCAAATTGCTTTCCATGGAGAAAATCAGTAGCTGTTCTGATTTCCTGCTAAGAGTTATACAACAGTGTTCTTGCTAGTGCAGCAGTCACCAAACAAACCACACTGCACCCTAATCCCACCCCCTCTTTGAATAAATAAACAGAGTAAGTTGCAGGTGGGGGTTGAGATTTGGTGCTGCAGGCTTTAAATCAGCAGCTGCTATGGCAATTTCAGCAATAACAGCAAGGCAGGAAACTGGTGAGATGAGAGGACGCACCAACAATGCAGGGCGCCCATGAATATTTAATTTCTAGGGAGAGGCAGAAAAAAAGAGATTAGAAAAAATGTTACCTGGTATCCATGTTTTCATGTCTACTTTTAATGGTCTTTTTTTTAAATGATTCTTCCACTTTAGTGAGAATGTTGTTTCAGCATTCTCATCCTGACGAGATTGAGGTTTTTATTACCAAAGTATTTGCACATATTTAGAAAATAGAGAGCATATAAAGGATATCCTAAAATTGCAAACCATCTCAACATGGTTTGGGTTAGATGAAAAATTGTGGACTTATTGTAAAGCTGTTGTCACACTTTCACCCATTGAATACTGGGATTGCCTCCAGTCCCCCTGTGACCCCATTTGGGAATAAGCGCTTCAGAAAATGGATGGATGGATTATTGAATATTAGCCTATTTTTAGAAACAATTTCATAGTGTGAATTTCGGACAACAGGACAAATTTCCACCTTGCTTCAGTCGAAAGGAGAGTACATTCTCTTGTCTTGCACTTGCACATGTAGCAACAAACTGCAAAGACATGTATTGACAATGGTTTTTCCAAGGATGTGGAAACATTATTTTCAGAATGATCCTGGTTGTTAATCGAGTGCTTCCTGAGGAATCAAAGATTCTAGAAATTAAGTATTGGTCTGTTTGCTTTTGTGAGTAAATTACTCCTTTATAATTGTATGATATTATGGACTATGAATTATACATCCGTAAAATCCCTGCAATTGTATGTCGTGAAATATTTGTCTTTAACAATTTGACCATACTTGTCCTTTTATACCCAGACATGACATTTGCCTGTTATTTTCCAATTCATTTGTGGAAAGCATTCTTCAAATTTCCTAGTCTTTTGTTGTCCTTGTACTAATTTTATTTCCTGAGTTCTGGTAGAGTATTGAATTGAATACAGGCTGAAAGTAATTAGCATACCACTGATTTTAATGTCCTAACTGCTCTGTGATGGGTAGATGAAGTATCCAGAATGGATCCTACCTCATGTGGGACGGTTATGATAAAAAATAATTAACTGGGATAGGCTTGGGCCCCAATGTAATCTTGAACTGGATTGAACGGTTATATAAAAAGGATGGATAGATGGATATTGTCCAAACTTCAGAAGAATGGAAGTTATGTAAGGAATTTCTTTCAATTACTTAACCTGACCTTGTATCAGACTTGTTCAAGTCTAAATCTGTAATTGGACAGCGGAAAATAAAAATGAGCTTCATTGAATCTAAATAATGTATCCATTATTCTGTAAAAGACTGTTGTGATCAACATCACTAAATGTGGAAACCTCTGCATGCATAATAATTGATTCTTCTACAGGTCATATTGTGCCATTGGAATTCTACAAAAAACATCACAGATCTTTGATACTGTGTTGACCTACAAATATTCTTTTTTCACTGTACTGTTTTATATTCCCTATAGTTTTCTTTTCAGGAAAAATGGGCCTTTTAAGTTTAAAAACACCCCACATATTTTAACGATATGGTGCTAAATCTCTTGAACATGTTTCTGTGTTATTTGATATTTTCCTTATTTAAATCATTACTTATCATGGGACAGAATATCCCTAACAGATCAAGTTTGGGCATGCACAAATTATTCAAGATTTTATACTTTTTCACTCTTATACCAGGGTTGCTTACTACTTACTTTTGTCTTTAACCTTACCTCATCCTTGTTCTGGGTGCCTTTGACTTCAATTAATGCAGCAAACCTCTGCTGAGTATACAAATGACTCATTTCAACAAGATCAAACTTCCCACTTTAATCAGTTAACTCAGTCACTGCCCAGTAGCACCCATTTCCTACCATTTGAGAAGGAGTAGCTTCACTACAGCAGTTAATTGTCGTAAGACATATTTATGGCTGTCATTTGTTAAAGTCAAGAGCTGCTGGCAATACTAGCCTTTGTTTTGATTGTTTTTCTCTTTTAAGATGGCTTGCTTTACTTTCTAATCTTCTGATTAATTGGGTAATGGATACAGGCTGTACTTTAGCTTCTTATTGACCACAATAAAAAGGGGTATTTTTCTCAATTGTGATGACACAAGCACCCATGAGTCTCTTCAGCTTTATTGGGCCTCTTATAGGAAGAATCAGCCATGAGCTTTAAGCATAAACCATCATTTTGATTTTTTGATAGTTATCTTTTGTGCTAAATTGTCAACACTAATGATTAAATGTCAGTTAATTTATAAATAAATAAGAAAAAAACTATTACAGAAATGTTTTGATAAAGTGAATAATGGCGCTTATAATGGTGTTGCTTTTGAGCATTGCTTATAAAGTGGCAAATAGCTCACCTTCTAAGAGTTAATGAACAATTTAAAATAAAACCAACTGACCATTTGAGCAGATTTTAGTTTATAAAATCATAAATTTGCTTCTGACTCATACATTACATTAGAAAAAATAACAAGTCATAAAAAATGGTTGAGAACAAGAAAAAGAGGCCTGTGAGTGTCACAATGAAATGGAGAAGAATGACAAAAATGACCTGCATCTTTCATAAACCGAAGCTCTTTAATTATTTTATTTTTTCTCTCAAGTAAAAAAAGTTTCTTCATACGCATATTTGATACTTCGAACTTCAACACTGCAGGCGGTAGGAATTACATTTACATTTAAAATAGTAAGAGTATTGAACGTATTGTGTAGAGTAAAAGTCCAGTGAACTGAAATTATATATAACTTTCTATGTTTTTTTAAAGTGCTTAGGTGGTATAGGTTGACATAGTTTGGAATTCTTTTCTTCTGGCTGTGTCACCTTAATCTAAGCAATTAAGGAAGAGCTTTTATTTGGCTAATGCTTTCTGAAAGATAAATGTTATTTGAGAGGCATTTTAAATTCAAGTCATACACGATGAAAATATAAAAATACCGATACCATGTATGTACTTCAGTCGTTACTGTGTAATCTGTGTGTTTTTAGATTTTTGATCATTTGTTTTAATTCCGTCAGTGATGCAAAATAACTCGTAATATTTATGTTTGCTGATCTATATTGAGGTTTGAAAGGTTTTGGATCAATTTAAACTGTCCTAATTTATGTGTATAATCCATATATTATTTTTTCACATTTTAATGATATGTAGCTATCAGAAAACAAGCTATTTTATCTGTTTCCCTTTATAATTCTTAACATGCTGCAGAGGATGTAATGACATCACTTGTACTGTCCAAAAGATGATAAATTAGAAAATTAGAAATTCAATTAACCCTCAAAAACGATCTATTACACTTGAAGACATTTGCTGTACTGATGGGACAGATACAAAATTAGCAAAGCAACTGCCAGCAACAGATTTGAAAGTATGATTTCTTAAAAACAGTTGTGATTGCTAAAGTACCAGAATAATTTCTTCTCTGTCCTATTTCCATCATGTACACAGAGAATTTAGATTTTGTGGACCAAAATAACATCATGTTGTACCTGATTTGGATGCGTGCCACAACTGGAAAGCAGCAACTTGACATTTGTCAAATCTGCTCAGACACCAAGACTCAAACAACACAGAAGAGAAGAAGAACCGAAGAAAGTAGCAGTTTCACGCCCATTTATACCTTGGACGCAGTGACCGAAACTCAGCCTTTCAGAAACTGAACATGTAGGCTGTCACAGGTTAGAATGACTCTAACATTTGGTCTCAGATGAACGCCCCTCTATGCCTATAAACTGATACTCCCCATCACGGTTTAGAGCTGAATAATCTTTTTCACATCTTGATTAAAAAAGTCCAGTAGAAATTTAGAGAGTTTTTATAATTACCATGACCTGGACGACTGAGAATGTACAGCGACGATTGACTTAAATGCTTTTGTCTAAAGTGTCCATATATTCCTCAACTCTATAAATCACTGAATTTGATGAAAGTCTCTTAAAGTGGCAAAATAACCACACAAAAGACTCCAGACAAATACTTTGGGGTCATCAAAGAATCTTAGGGGTTGCCTAAATGAAGGAAATACACAGATGCATATCAAATGTGTTCAACATAATACAGAAGGTAATAAACTGATTCATGTTTTTGGAATACGTGGGAAAAACTGCTACTATCTCCTGCAATTTAAGATAGAAATAAAAAATAGAACAGTCTTGGCCTCATGAAAGTGTATTCTAATGAGGCTACATAGACTCATCAAAGAAGACTTACATCAGCGCTAGAGAAAAGCAAGCAAGAGGAGCAGAGGGGAAAGTGTAAAAAAAAAAGCAGAAGACAGTAAGTGAGAAAGAGAGGAGGTGGAGATAGTGTGAAAGAAGGAGTGGAGAGTGGGGGGAGAGGAAGCATGAATAATCCATTGGGAATTCATGACAGGATTAAGACAAGGTGGGAGCCAAAAATATCCCTGGCCAATGCAGCTTGGCACAATAATGCTGCAGTGGAGCACAACGTGACAGCAGCTAGTCCTGTTGCCAGTCTTCATCTCAGGAAGTAAAACGATTGGAAGGATTAGTAGAAGCTACATTGATGTTTTTTTTTTTTACAGCAAAACTTCCAGAATCACGATGAGTAAAGCCTGGTATTTCTACACTACATCTGTGTATACTTAACATTTTCTTACAATAAAAAGTAGATTTGGGTCTGTTCCTTTGAAAGCCTCATATCTTACTGCATATTTTGTTGTTTATTATAACTGAATAAGCTTTAAAATGGCACACCAGATGCTTAACGAGTTATTGAGCTTATGAAATGCTTCTGCACTGCAAAGATATGCTACAGATAGTTCACACAGACCATAAATCTGTTTTAAACATGAGGAAATGTCACTGTGGTCCATTCAACTACTGTTGGTGCAATTTGCCCAGCATAACAAATATGTGTCATGTAGGCAAAGGGAATAACTAAGGATTACTGTTGCTTGTAAGAAGTTATTCAAGTAATTGAAGGTAAAGCCTTGCTTTGATTAAAGTTGAACTTTGTGATTCCTGCCAGAGTCAGCTGTCAATAGGTTTCAATGTCCAGGGGACTTGAATTATTGCACATAACATCAGTGTATTGGATATTGATTATGATAGTTTTTTTTCAGTGTAGCATTCTGTCAGCAGATACTGTTATATATTTAAGCACACATCTAGCAGCTCTGTGTCTTAATCATACTCCAGGCTACTAATAAGTATAAGTCTACTAATAATATATTATGCATGTTATGATGACAGTTAAGGATAATATCACAATAATGGCAGCACAGCATTAATATGACATTAATACGAATAAATATTTCTTTCTCAGCAGCACTCTGTTTTGACTTAAAATCTATCTCTTAAGTACATACTGACCATTTTTAAGTAATTATTGTTAAAGTTCTTCTGAAAAGGAAATCAAACCTGAAAGAATTCCGTGCATTACATGACTTTATACATTTAATCCAATCAAATAGCAATAAAGTCATTTATCTCTGTGTGGCCCAGTGATGGAGTGGTGACTTTTACAAACCTCTCGCACAATATCAGCTGGGATAGGTCCTAGCCCCTCATCAGTCTTCCTAGGAATGAGAGGCATGAACAATGGATGAATCCATCATCCACAATAACAACAAACAATAGGTTTTCGACTAAGTAAAGAGAACTGATCTGAATAACACTGATTTGACTGACACACCCCTACACAATTCAATGAAAACATTTCTTTGCCACAGGCTTTATCAATTTGTATATCATCTACACAAGCCAGTTAACTTTCCCTGATCCCTGCTGCAAGAATTCAAGTGAGAGTTTATTTGCATTTAAGCCTCCATCCGCTTTCAAAACACCTTTTTACCCCTCACTGCCCCAAGAATACAAATTGGAAAAAAAACTAACCATTTTCCTTATTGGAAGAAAACATAAGCAAAACAGTCTTAGACATACCAGCACTGAGAAGGGTGACCACAAAAACAAGCCTGTAATGTCCTTATCTTTCTTGAGAAACTACTAAACATGTATGAACATTTTTGGGAAGTATTCCATGTAGAGGTGCACAAGTTAGAAGTGTTTCTTTCAGCCTCACCGTGGCAAAATTTCATGAATTCAAAACTATTTTGCTAGACAGCATCTCTAATGATGGAATAAAGAACAGGTTCCAGGCTCCCCAAGACCCAGACTGGAGTAGGCAGGTTTAAGTTGGATGTAACTGGATGAGAAATGGAATACATTTCAGATTCTTAAATTCAAATATCAAACCTGATTCACTAAAATATTTACAAAATACCTAAAAGTGCAAAAAAAAATTAGACTTTTCATGTCATCACAGTGTCTTTACTACACCTGGTTGATAAAAATGACTGTAGGCTATAGCTACAATCACAGAAAAGAATAAACCCTATCAATAAAATATCAATATTAGCAAAGTCATATTTAAAAGTGTATTGAAAGCAATGTCACTAATTACAGATGACTAAAGCCAGAAGTTGCAGACCATAATAATTAGAAGAAAAATACCACTCAGTGTAAGAAACAATTACTCGAAACTTTGCAATAGATTGGTAAGAATATTTTCTGATTCACAATTTTTCTTACTGATGCCATTAGAAGAAAAGCCAACTAATTGATTTAGCGAACACCTAAAATGATCAGTTGGCTTAGCATACTTTAATCTCTAACGCTGCTTTATATTATATGAAGCAAGATTTAGGTTTAAAAAACTAATACTGTCAATGGCGTTTTTACTCATTTCAATATATTGAGTTTTACATCCTCCATTGCACAAGAATGATTAGCTATTTTGGTTGCTTGTCTTCCAATTGCAATAACCAAAATTGTCATTTGTTGGTGTCCTAAAACATTCTGTTCTTTTGTGCAGGGAAATTTAACTTGTACCATTGTTTCCTACCATGGCTGACATTATTATCAATAATTTTGCTCAAGAAGTCTTAAAGACCTCATGAGACCTAAAACACTGACTATTAGTCAGTGTTTCTTTTTTTTTTACAACAAAACTATAACTGTCATTGACAATGTTGTAGTGGTTTAATGTTTACTGGTTTAATTCCCGGTCGCAATGGCCTGCATTAACAGGCATCCCCATGGGATAGTTCATTAACTGAATATAGTTTGGCACTGAACATTAAACATCATATTACATACTAGTTTACGGCCACAGCTGAAAAAAAAATTCTAAATCTTGCAAAAAAAAAAAGTAGACAAAAACAACAAATCTTTCACACAATAACGTTTGGGGCATACACAGACATCTGTGAGTTATTAAAAAAAGGCTTCAAGCAGCTAATTATCAGACAAGCAAATATGGATTTTGATCTAATGCTTTCAGTCTTGAACCATAAAATGTTGCAATTGCAGTACCTGGCTTATTCAAAGGACCAATTAGGCCCCAGGCTTTGTTTTATTTCCAAAATATTAAGACAAATCGAAAATCCTAGGGGTAAATTACTACAACGTGTCCATCTTGTCAAGGTGTCAATAGTCTGAGGGGGCTCACATGTTTGAATAATTTTAGATAGCATCATGATTTTATTGCATGATTAGCTATGGTAACGCATATTGTTTAGTCTCACGCAGTTGTTGAAAAAATGTATTAAATGTACACTATGATTGTATTATCAGAATTAAATGATAGTATCACATCACAGGTAAGAACATGCTTAGACCTTTCTGGCAAACAAATGAAACAAAGTAACTAAGTCTATTATTCAAGTTTTATTTTTAGAGATTTGTTATTGTAACGTGCCTCCAGTTGATAAAGAGATTCTGATATGAAATTTCAATAATAGTCTATATCATAAAATACCTCCAATACCTTTTACGTTTCATATTCAATTAATTCTTTAACCAGTTACTTCTGTCTGTCATATAAAGAATGGTTGTCATATGTCTGGAAATAGCATATAGAAATGAGATGTTCGAAGGATTATAACAAGTAGAAAATGTCCAGATATACAATAAAAAGGCCCACTGTCATGAAGATATTTTTAAAGGAGACGACTATGATCTGATTGGCAGTGTTTCACAAGAATATTAATATAAAAATAAGACAATATCAAGAATAACCATTAATTAAACTTAATTTGGATTATTTCTACTTAATTTCAATTGAATGTTTTGGTTATCTTACTACATTAAACAAATCTATTACTGTAAATGTAAATACATATCAATCTCCTCTTTTTCAAGGAGGAAGTTCATTTTGAATTGTGCAGTGTCGGAAAATGGTTAAAATAATAATAAACTGACTAGTCTATCAATTTAAACAATACATTAGGTGTATCATTTCTTAAACAGAGTGGTATCCTAATGCTAAACACATTATGAGGCTAACTCTTTGGCAACCACTGATCAGAATCCTTATAAATGTTCATTTTGACAATACAAATCAATCAAATGCCTTCTGAGTGACATAAAGACTTATTCAACTGTGTCCATTATATGTCTTTGTGGAAGTTTTAGCACAGATAGATAGATAGATAGATAGATAGATAGATAGATAGATAGATAGA
>JABUIW010000175.1:2593-37721 GCA_013363375.1 Menidia beryllina | reverse complement strand
GATAGATAGATAGATAGATAGATAGATAGATAGATAGATAGATAGATCAGGCTTTTATAATAAAATAGAACAAAGTAATAATCTTAAGGTTGTGCTCAAATTGCTGCTACCCATTCATTTATATGTTTTCTGAAAAGCAAGGACCTTAATTTATTTGTTTGACACATATGAGCTGCAATGAATTATCTTTAATAATCAAAAATTATATTTTGATTATTTTTTTTATTAATTTTTCCTCTGAGGCTGTGTTTGATTCGCCAACTTTTCTGATTGCATAATTTTATTGCTCTATTTTTTTTAAGATGTTGTGCTCTGCTGTTTGTTATGCTGGTGCATGATCACATGACTCCATGAGTTTGCATGTATCTACTTGTCTAAAGAACATTTTTTGTTTGTCAATTTGTCAAATTCATTATATTTCAGTTGTTGTGTGTGTCTGTTTGTTTGAAATGTGTTGCACTCAAATTAATCTAATTGTTGAAGAAATTACTTTAAAAGCCTCCAGTTACAGTTGTCTTTTAGATGTTTTCACTGCAATGTTTAGAAACCATCTAGATGGGCAAATAAATGACCTAAGAGGCTAAAAACATGACATGGATACAACAAAATAGATAACTCATATAAGGAAATAAGACATTTTTGTCAGTTGGCTGGTAGCATAGTGCTGGGATAATTGTGAATATAACACATACACGCACACAAATTCTCACTATCAACATGAGCCTTGGGCCTTTTGTGTATCTTGTGTATAACTCAGGAAATATTGAGTCACAAAAGTGACATGTTGTCATTTTCTGATCACAAAGCAGAAAGTAATGTTTTTTTTTTTCATAAAGGCATTAATATTCAACATCCGTTTCTTTTTTATAACAGTTTTTGGTTAAAAGGTGGTTAATTATTTCATTAAAATTTCATTTAAATATTTAGTTATGAATTAAGATCAGAGGATCGCTTTAAAACTGAAAATTATGTCAATTCCTACAAACAAAAACCTGAGGTCATAGATTCCATTATTCATCAAATACAAAACACCATTTATATCTATTGGGGATTATTTAAATACATAAATCTAGGTTTTTACTTGACCTGTTACACAGTGAAAATCACTGACTGTTTGAACCAAGTATATATTCCAGACATTCTTAGTCTGTTTTTTTTTACATTTGTTTTCATTGTTGAATACTATGTGATATGTATGTGTATTTGTGGATTGAGTAGAAACCAAGACACACAAGAAAGACAAACAAAATAGTGGATACAGTGTCCCATGTAAAAATGTGAATCATCCATAAACATCGACATTGCAGTGTGCAAGGAATAGGATCTAGTATACTGGTAACATTCGACTGTTTATTACTGGCCTACTGTGTGAAACATTTTTTAGTCTTTTTTAAGAAAATTCTGGTTTAAAAATCTTTCTGTATTATATATTTTTTCTTAGAAAATATAGAAAAGGATCATTTACAGTTATTTTACACATGTAATATCCTCTGGCCTTTCTTTAGGAACAAACATGACTCATTTTGTTCTTTTGCAGCACATGGTGTTACAGAATATGCATTGAAACAACCAACAAAAGTCACTACAGCTTAGCAAAGTAATGAATAAAAAAAAACATACACCGACCTTATACAGAAAAATAAAATACATGCATACATATAGTACAGTGCCATGCAAACAGTCCATTTTTTGGGAAGTAAATTACTCATGAATTTGCATTTCTTCACCATTATTCAAACATTTCATGCCTTCTCACTATACATACATACATGACATGGCTTTTACATTATGTAACATTAACTTTTGCAGCAAGTAGCTGAAAAAAACAAAAACAAATTTCTTCAAGGGCACTGTCTGAAAGATTAAAATTACATTTTGAGAGTTCAATACATACAGCTACTTTCTAACTCCACAAACACAAGATGTGTTTTTAGAATAGTCTTTTTTTTATCTTTGTTTAAAATTTGCTTGCTAATGTACACATGAAGTTGTCTTGTTTTAGGGATTAGTCACAGAAATATGCAAACTCTTTTGATATCGACTGGTCTGTAATCAGCCATATCAGCTCACATGTTGGGCCTCCGTCACATGCCAGCAGCCTACTAGAGGTCAGAATAAGATTGGTATCTGTCGGGGCTGCGGACTTTGACTATTTTTTTGTTCTGAGACAAAAAATGATCAGGTGAATACAAAAAAAAAAATCTATTTATGAGTTGGAGACAGGCAATCTTTTCTAAGAAGTCAATTTATGAGACAAGTTCATTTTTTATGCAACAATTTCTAAAGAATTCCAGCAAAGAACTGAACTATCAAGACCAACCCAAGACCTGCTGGGGGCAATAATGGTTTGTACACTCAGAATTGATCATTTTTCCAATATTATCAAAGGAAAACATACATTTTAAAATCTCATCTAGACTTCTGTCTGATCCATATACTTTCTGTAATTTGGCTGGATCTCTCTTAGAACCATTCTTGAAATGGTCACTAAGAATGAGTGAAACTCAAACACAATCATTGGTACTGCACATTCCTCCTTCCATGTGGTATAGATCTTAATTTCTGAGACCTACAGTTAATAAAAATGTTAACATTACCACTTTAATATCAGCCTTAAGGACAATAATATTCATTAATGCATGATATATGTTTATATATTTTCCATTCTTCTTGGGGAAACAGAAAACACTTAAATTATTAGAAATATTATCACCTTGAGTGGTGACAAATTTATTATGCCAGAATGTGTTTAGATATGGAACAACATTGGTATTTAGATTGGGCCTCTGATAACATAATCGATTTAATTCAGTCAGACAGTCCTCATATTTTTATTTTTTCTCATACAACCAAGTTCACCTAGAGTAAATGGGTGTCTGAGTATACAAGAATAAAGTAGTTAAACTTCAAGTGTTAAAAATATAAGATAAACAATGAGAATTGTTGTCTTAAAAAAAAAGTATGAGAGCTAAGATTACATTGGAAATACATGATAACAAATGAGC
Source organism: Menidia beryllina (assembly GCA_013363375.1). Classification (NCBI taxonomy): domain Eukaryota; kingdom Metazoa; phylum Chordata; class Actinopteri; order Atheriniformes; family Atherinopsidae; genus Menidia; species Menidia beryllina. The sequence goes on along the minus strand of JABUIW010000175.1, from coordinate 34,716 downwards.
TCATTTGCATTTTCTTGGGGTAAGTTGACAGGCAGCTACAGGTTTAAGTTTGACTTACTTATACATTTTTCCACACAATTCAGTGAGAGAATAATTTACCATAAGTTTACCATAATTATTTTTAACCCTGTTTTACAAACCTGACAACATAAAACAGCACTCCTGCACAAATGACTGATTATTTATGAGTGACTTATGGGATGAAAAACTCGCCATCTAATGGGAATTTAAAAAACAAAGTTTTTATTCACACTATTCAGCACCGCGGCTAGAAAATAAATCAAATTCAAATATCTTAATTCAATGACAGTGACCTTTTGTAATGGGATCACAGAGGTAGTAGTTCACAAGTCGAATGTGTCCGTGATCATCAATCTGGTAGGAGGTTAAATATTTCAAGCTGCAGAAATACTCTTTACTTTTGATTTTACTTTTTTTGGTGCAATTTAGAATTTGGTTTAGTCAGGATTACCTTTTATATACTGTCACTTACCATCCATCTTCATTCATTGCATTTGAATTAATTTCTTTCATCTGAAGACATTTTTTTCTTCTCATTTAGATAAATGCTCAAAGTTCAATCCAAAAAAGGCAATGTTTAGGATAATTCTTTATAATGGACACAGTGTAAGTCATCTGCCAGGTTCTGCTGTTCAGCTATTTTTAATGTTACAGAAATGCATGCGGAATGTTCATGGCCCACAGTTCAGCAATTTCCACACAATCAGGTTCTTACAGACTTACAGCACTAGCTGACTGCTATTACCTACTCAGTTATTTTTAGAGAACTGCAGGAGGTAAACACATCATTGTTAACACTTAAGGGGAAGGACCAACAACAATGTGTTCAGAATTTTAGCAGGTGTATGGTTTGGCAATTATATTGTTTTTTATCCATCAAATTGTTTTGTAAGAGTATCAAAACCATAAGCATGACACAGTTTGTGAGAGGAGATACAGATATAGTTTGTGAGATACACTGTCCGATTTGAAGCACTGGCTGACCAATGAGGCTGCACTTGACTTTGGCCAGCTAAGCTGCTATTGTTTGGGAGTGAACGCTCCTTAGGGGACATTTCAGACTCCCCGCACCTCATGAGGTGCCTCAGCATCGAAGATTATCTGCAATCCACCAGTCACAAATGGGCACTGACTATTAAAAACGAATAATAAGTCAGACATTTGTCACATGATCAGGATTCTCCCTGACTTCAATACACTCAATCTCTTCTCGTTCTCTCTCTCTTTCCCTTTCCCGTTCTCGCTCTCTCTCTTTCCGTTTGGCCCGTTTTTTCTTCTTATGTCTCTTTTTGGACGGAGGGAAGAAGGTCAGGAAGACGGGCAGGATGACGAAGCAGTGCAGCACGGTGCAGGCTGCAGTAAGGAGGGAGCATTTAAACAGTGTGTAGGTCAAATTGGAAGGCACAAACACCAGGGGCATGATCCCAATCACAAAGCAGGATGTGTTCTGTAGGATGGCTGCCCCATGCTCCTCTAGTGCCAGTTTGATGCACTGTGTCCTAGTGTGCTCTGTGGCCAGCACAAAAGTGTACAGGTGTGGTGCACAGTGATCCATGGCGAAGTTAAGAGTATAAATAAGGCACAGGATTGAAATACTGTCCATGCCGACATTCCAAAGAGTCATCAATCCCAAGACACCCAGCTCTACAGATGTTACTGTAAGAATGAGCCAGAAGTTTCCCAACGGGTTGATGACTAGGAAGAAAGTGAGGATGAGGATCGTAAGGACGCTAAAGCCTGAGGTTAAGATGGGCGATACTACTGAGGAGCTATAACGGTCCATGAAAACAAATGTGGGATTGAAGGCAATGAATTTAATGCTGTTAATCAGCATCAGGGGGCGAAGCTTTTCCAAAAGCTCAACCACTTCTTCTCGCTTCTTTTCTGTGGTCCGAGCTACCAAGTACAACCTCGAGGCAATAATGTCATATTCATCAGTGTCGCGGTTCCTAGAGAATATGATGTCCTCAGTGAAGTGCTGGTACTCTGGACTTCGTAGAAAGGAACCCTTTAGAATGGTGATGAAGTCACTCTTAGTTGATGCGCTTACGTTCACCACGCGCAGGTAGTGGAAAAAGTTGTCCATCCAGGATATTTTGTTAAAGCCATGACTCAGGGTCTTCAGGTGCTCCTGCACAGTTGAGTTCCAGTATTCAATAGGCTCATATATATAAAATCCAATCACCGGACTATAATTACTGAAGTATTTCTGCTGGGTCAAAGCATATGAAACACTTGGGGAGTTACTAGTCAGCAGGTTAACAATATTTGACCCATCACTTATTTGTAAACATCCCATGAATGAGAAGGAGGCATAGATGAGATACAGAATGACCACAAATGGTTTGACATAGGTGTTGGTAATCCATTCTGTGTAGTGCTCTCGCAGGAAGTGCTGGATAAAGTGGTTCTGGTACGGCACGCTGTCATGGTGTGTGGAGAGGTCATGGCCATCACTCATCATGGTTTTAAACCATGTTGGCTGGCGGTCCAGATACTCCACAGAGGGAATCTTGCAACAGAACACGCTGTGGTAACGGTTCTGCTCAAGCTGTCCGGCAAACACCAGGCAGGAGCCGTAGAAGGAGAAAACATAGAAATAGTTGACCAGAATGGCCACACACATGCTTTGACAGAAGATTTTCACAGACTCAATGTTGGTAAAAGGGCTAGCTCCCATGCCAAAGGTTATAATATAGAGTGAGCTCGTCATGGTGTAGCACACCATCACATCAGCAAAAGCATCTGCGACACGTTCCTTGAAGGGCAGGTTTTCTCTTGTTCTCCTCCAGCCTGCCAGCAGCTCAAATACCCCTTTAGTTCCATGACCTAGAGAGCAAGAGAAAAAGAAATGTGTTACAAAAAAATAAAATGACAAATTCAGAGCTATTCCTTAGTTATGGCACCATGTATCTTAACATTTCATTAAATCTATTTTTGATTTTATAAAAGATGTTTAAAAACCCTCTTTTTTTTAAGTATATGAACAATCTAGTGGTATCACAATATTGGTAAATATGTCAAGAACAGGTGTCAATTTGAGCTATACCATGCCATTGTTATTGCACCCTTAATGAGAAAATGTTAAATAACTTTTGGAAAAAAAATTCTAATAATATCTTTTTTTTTCATCTGACCATCATAAGTATGAATCACTTCATATTTAAAGTTGAACACACATTGCTCTACTATGTGCCAATAAACTGCACCAAAATCTGTCAGTATTAGTTCCTTTAGTGTGAGTCAAATCTGTGAGATTTCACTAGTCAGAAATATAGACATGAAACCACATTGTGCAAAAGCATGCTGCAAAACCACCCACACCGCAAAACCTGCTCACCCACACACTGAAAGTATTTGCAAAATGCACAGGCTACAGGGTGCCAAGTAAATGTGTTAGTGTGTGAATTTCTTAAGACAGCATCCATTTGGAATTCATTCAACATAAATGTTTTAGTTAAAGTGAACATTATTTGGTCAATCAATAGCTTTCAGTGCCAATATCAGCTTTAATATGGTCCCTACAAATTCAGCTGGTGAAAAGGAAAATGAATAGGGCATTGACATCCGTAAAATGTTTCCTCTGTTTGACACTGGAAAAAGAAGCTAATTAACTATAGAGGATTAAGCCTACGTAATGAGTTAGTTAGATGGCTCTTTCCTGCTTTTAGTTTTATTACGCTGTGCTGCAAATCATGAGTGAGTGTAAGCTAGAGAAAGCAGAGAGAGAAAATTCAGGTGCCATGTTCACCAGGGGCCCGAACAGGCATTTCACTTCACGGATTACAAAATAATAGGTTTTATATACACATATTTGGAATAACACATTCACATCATTAGACAAAAATGATCTAAACATTTCCAATTATTTTATCCATCAACAATAGAAAATAGAAAAAATAGTAAATAAGAATAAGAAGTGGATGATCTACTCCAACCTGATCCTACTAGGAAGAAGCGGCAGAGACTTTCAAATATCTTTATTTTAGCATGATGGGATACTGTGACACTGTGGCATATTTTTGTATTTTTTTAAGATAGGGAAAAAATCCTTTCCACTGCAGTGTTGGTTAAAATCATTGAATGAGAGGTGGACAGTTTTTTTTTTTTTTTAACTATGGAATTATATCTTATTCTTTTTAAGTGGAGAGTATTAATGAGGTCACTAAGACAATCTCTGTAAGGGGAGTGTGGTGGAGGCTCCTACTACCACCATCAAGTGTTCAAACTACAAACCAGCTGGAGGTGGAAGTCTTGGATGGCACCATTGTTCCAAAGACAGGGAGGGCGTTATTTATTAAGATGACCCAAGTCATTTTGTCATTTTAATATTTACTTATTTGTATTAGGTTGAAGATGATTTTGCTTTTATTTGTTACATTTTGTGATTTGGGTTTGTTGTACTTCTGTAATGTTTTTCCTCCTTCATGTGGGAAGTTTAAGTCAGTCGACCCCTATTTAAGCAGCATTGGATCTTTGTCTGAAGGTCTGTTTTGCTTGTGTTTTGTTGCTGTTCACCACAGTGGAGTTACTGATTATTTGAGTTATTCTATATTGACGTTTGACCTTTTGTTCAACATTTTTTATATTGGATTTAAGTTTTTCTAATTTTTGTAATACCTTTTGTCCTTGTTTAAGTCGGGTCCCTAACAGGAAGAATCTTTCAAATTTCATTGAATGAAAAATAACACTATAGGAGAGGATACATTTCTTGTGTTTTTTTAGTTTTTGACAGAATCAGACATTCCCAGGATAATGAGTGGTTGAGGATTTAACTGTATGTCATATATTAGCTAAACACATTTCTTAGAAGGCATCTGTCAAATATACAGTAAGTAATATACTGTAAGTGTCATGCAACCTCTCCTTGAGTAATGTAGACAAAGTTTTAAATTGAATTGGGCAATGTCTACCAGTGAGTGTGTTCCAAAGTTTGATTACTCAGTGTGAAAACAGTCATCACATGACACGATATCAAAAGAAGGACAACTTGCAGCAGCAAACCTATAGCTCAATAAATGGATGAGGCAAGTCAAAGTTTGGATAAGGACTGAAGTTTTTACATTCTAAATCATATTTGAGTGATTGTGCTCCATCAAACTAATAAGCATTTGGGCTCTACAAAGACAAAACTTGTACAAGTACCTTTCTACCAAAATGCATCTGTCTGGTCAATTTTCCTGTTTGCACACAAGTTTAACAAAAAGCTGATCTGCATTATTTCACCTTCATTATATTTTGCAGATTAAGAAGAAGTAATGTTTGCACACTGTTTTCTATGAAGGCATCATGCTTTTAAACAATTCTAAAAGGTTTTAAAACCCCAAACACCTGTTTATTCAATATATCATCACAAATTGCAAAAGGTTACATAAAGTACAATCCATGCATCTTTCAATCCATTTCCACACAGATTTGCACTGAGATGGACTGGTGATATGTCATGGGTGTAAACTCTCTGTTGTCTGATGGGTATTGAAACAGGCTGCTTTTTCTCTGTGAACATGTAATGGTAGATATTAAAAAACAGATGGATCCAAGATCTAAAATCAAGTTGACAGAAGCTTCAGCACACCTGCTTCTATTCAATGCACCATTGACAATCTTGTGCAGAACTTTAACATCTTGTAAAAAAATCTATTTAGTCTAAATCAGCGTTTTTACTTGCTATATGCATGTTACACAAGTAATCAAAGCTATTAATTTGAGACTATATATCTAAACCAATAAGTTAATCAAATATTTGGAAACCAACCTAAACCTGGCAACTAATGAAAAGACAGAGGGTTATCAAACATGGGTTTATTTTCTGTGGAATATCAGAAGTAATTTAGGGACTGTTCTTCCACCAGCTGCTACACTCCAAAATGCAAAGGAGCTTAAATTTCTAAGACACAATAATACAAATCCGCTTACTTTTTAAACCCTTAGAGAACCCCACGCTACCTAAAGACTAACTGAATGAAATGCTCTCCTTAAATTTGCTGGTACACAGTGGCAAGAAACCCTGCATCCACCCATCCATTATCGTAACCACTTATTCCCTAATGGGGTCGTGGAGCCTATCCCAGTGGTCAATGGGTGAGAAGCAGAGTACACCACCACCCTGGGCTGTGAAAGAAAGCCGGAGAACCCAAAGAGAACCTATGCAGACACAGTGAGAACATGCAAACTCCACACAGAAAGGTCCCGGTTCCCCCAGGACTCAAACCCATAACCCTCTCGCTGTGAGGCGATGGTGCTAACCACCACACACCACTGTGTCACTGAGAACCCTACACATTTATGCAACAAATTAAACCGGTTACCTTCTTTAAAAACAGAAAGATGGGAAAAACATCAAGCAGAAAAGTTGTCAAGTTACCGATCATCATTTCTTACCATTTATCAAGTATCATATTCAATGAAATTATGATTTAATACTTTTGCTTACCAAAAGACTTGATGTAAATTATTTCAACATGGTTTAAGAAACAAAAAATACTTAAAGCGATCAGACAGCTTTAGTTAAATTGTCCCATTTGAGTCGGAATCTGAAGAGTTGAAATATTTTCTAGGACTGAATTGAGCTATTTAATACATATAATACATATAAGGATGACAACATATGACAACAGCATAACAATCAGACCAGATTTATCACGGGAAACTGCTCGGAGAAACTACGATAGCAAATTAGTTATTAGTTGTTTATAAGTGAAAGGAGGAATTAAAAAATATCAGTGGTGCAACTTCAACATTTTACATAATATTAATGTTAGACCAACTGTTTAAAGGCTTCCTGTATAAGATCTGGAAATATAAATATAATGGGATATGGGCAAATTTGTTTTTTCCAATTGGACATGGAATTGAACCATTGACCCTTCAATCAATGGCCAACTGCTTTTTCCTCCTGAGCCACGGCCATCGCTCCACTTATGGAGTGCTGCCATATCAAAAAAAGAAAAGAAGTGAAGTGACAAAAGATGACTGTTTTTTCAGTAAAGAAAGTAAATAAATGCACGTTTAATGCCAGTATGATGTGTGTTAAAATACCTGTTCTTTACTTTTTTGTGGATAGGCTCATTTAAGATATCAGGAGTGGTTTGTTTTAAAATGTATGTATATACGTATATATATGTATGTATATACTACCCCTCATTTTGTAGAACTTAAAACAATGTGACCTCATGGACAAGTGTTTAAATGCAGTCTTGATCTGTCTCTGACAGAAAATTATTCACACATTACTCAATCAAAGTATTATTTAAAAAAAGGATGATGAAGAGTGAAGATCTGCTGTTGCCTTATACCACATATGTCAAAGTCAAGGCCCGCGGGCCAGATCCGGCCCGCGAATTGATTATCTATGACCCGCTGGATGATATTTAATTATTATTAGAACCGGCCCGCAGGCCACAGCCGCCCGCTGGTGTTTTGCACGCACCAACACTACATTTCCCACAATGCAACGGTCGCCCGCGAAGTCTCTGCAGCGCGCACAAACGGCTTCATTCGTTCAGAGCAGAGATCGACTTTTTGAAACCCCCTCCTCAAAAATTACTAAACGTACGGTGGAGGCTGAGAACAGCGGGTTTCAGGCCAGGTGGGAGGCAGAGGACATGTTTACGGAGGTAAAAGGAAACCTGTGTGTCTGCTGTGTGGAGAAAGTGTGGCTGTAATGAACGAATTGAATTTAAGAAGGCACTATCAAACGTCTAAGAAACACACAGACAAAGACAAGAATATGGAATATGAACAAAGGCTACAGAAGGTGGAAGAATTAAAACGAGGCCTTAAGTCCAGACAGGCTATGTTCACATATGCTAAATCACAAAGTGAGGCTGCTGTCAAGGCTAGCTTTATTGTGCCACACATTTTTGTATTTTATTAATTTTTATATTTATTTTGAATGGACTCAGGGAAAATTGCAGATAAGAGCCATGAGAAAGAATACAACTGATTTGGTTTATTTTTTATATTTTACTGTTTGAAAGCAGTGATCGGTAGATCATAGAGCAGCACAATAATACATTTTCAGTTCATAATGCATGCACTTTTTGTTATGCATTTATCTTGATATTAAGAAACACATTTTGTTTTTAAAAACAATTTAATTTTTTTCTGTTTGGCTGTTGAAAATGTTTTCCCTTGAAGTTACCGAGAAAGCTATAACAAAATATTGCCATATTCATTTAATCATTGTGAATATGTGTGAATACACTGTGTTAGGTCTTGGTTCAATAGTCTATGTGCAATCGTTTCAATATGTTTTAATAAACGTTGAACCAGTCCGGCCCTCGGCTTGTAGCAAATTTGTTTTTTTGGCCCTCGATGTGTTTGACTTTGACATCCCTGCCTTATACAGTCGGTACGGAAAGTATTCAGACCCCTTTAAATGTTTCACTCTTTGCTTCATTGCAGCCATTTGCTACAATCAAACAAGTTCATTCTCTTTCTCATTAATGTACACTCAGCAATCCATCTTGACAGAAAAAAAACTGAAATATCAAATTGTCATAAGTATTCAGACCCTTTGCTGTGACACTCATATTTAACTCACATGCTGTCCATTTCTTCTGATCCTCCTTGACATGGTTTTGCTCCTTCATTGAAGTCCTGCTGTTTTTAATTAAACTGATTGGACTTGATTAGGAAAGGCACAAACCTGTCTATATAAGACCTTACAGCTCACGGTGCATGTCAGAGCAAACGAGAATCATGAGGTTGAAGGAACTGCCCAAGGAGCTCAAATACAGAACTGTGGCAAGGCACAGATCTGGCCAAGGTTGCCATAGAATTTCTGCAGCACTCAAGGTTCCTAAGAGCACAGTGGCCACCATAATCCTTAAATGGAAGATGTTTGGGACTACCAGAGCTCATCCTAGACCTGGCTGACCAGCCAAACTGAGCAATCGTGGGACAAAAGCCGTGCTGAGAGAGGTGAAGAAGAACCCAAAGATTACTGTGACTAAGCTCCAGAGATGCAGTAGGGAGATGGGAGAAAGTTTCACAAAGTCAACTATCACTGCAGCCCTCCACCTGTCGAGGCTTTATGGCCTCTCCTCAGTCCAAGACATATGAAAGCCCGCATAGAGTTTGCCAAAATCACATGAAGGACTCCCAGACTATGAGAAAGAAGATGATCTGGTCTGATGAGACCAAGATTTAACTTTTTGGCGTTAAATCTAAGCAGTAGGTGTAGAGAAAACCAGGCACTGTTCATTACCTACCCAATACAATCCCAACAGTGAAACATGGTAATGGCAGCATCATGCTATGGGGTTGTTTTTCAGCTACAAGGACAGGACGACTGGTTGCAATTGAAGGAAAGATGAATGCGGCCAAGTACTGAGATACCTGGGAAGAAAACTGCTTCCAGAGTGCTCAGGACCTCACACTGGGCCAAAGGTTCACCTTCCAACAAGAAAACGACCCTAAGCTAAAATAACAAAGCAGTTGCTTGGGAACAACTCTGTGACCATTTCTGAGTGGCCCATCCAGAGCCCTGACCTGAACCCAATTGAGCATCTCTGGAGAGGCCTGAAAATGGTTGTCCATGAACACTCACCATGCAACCTGACAGAACTGGAGAGGATCTCCAAGTAGGAATGGCAGAGGATCCCCAAATCCAGGTGTGAAAAACTTTTTGAAACATTCCCAAGGAGACTCATGGCTGTACTAGCTCAAAAGGGTGCTTCTACTTAATACTGAGCAAAGGGTCTGAGTACTGATGATAATGTGATATTTCAGTTTTTCTTTTTTAACAAATTTGTCTACATTTGTATTTTTTTGTCAAGATGGGGTACTGAGTCTACATTAATGAGAAATAAAATTAACTTTATTGATTTTAGAAAATGGCTGCAATGAAACAAAGAGTGAAAAATGCAAAGGGGTCTGAATACTTTCCGTACCCATTGTATATATGATCTCAACTTCTCTCAAATTAAAGTCTGGATATGGACCACAAGGAAAACTGGTGCACATAAATAACCTGTGATCTCATTTTATAAACTCAATGGTCTTAAAACCTTACCAGCTTTAATTTGACATAAATGTTAATGAAGGCAATGTAACCATTTATATAGAAGGAAACATACATTGTGACTGTCAAAATAGCTTGAGATGCAGTTTCTGACACACACAACTGAGAAAAGAAATGTGAAACTGATGCAGAGTGAAGAGCTCTTTTTTCTGCAAATCCATTAAAAATGCAAGAACTTGCTTCTCTTTCATGCTATATTTAGAGCTGTTAAGCAAGGCTCTTTGAGATCCCACTTCCTGCTGAATTTTTCTTTTGAATTATAAATCTCAACCCCCATCCTCACTCTTGCCATCAACACACCGGCTTATCCCCTCTACAGTAAATTGTCTCTTTTAGGTCAATATACACCTCTTAATTATAAGATAAAATGCAAAAATCAATTGTAAAATAGCAATAACCTATTCATCGATGTGGATTTATTTGTGTTTAATGTCTCACCTCAGTGGTAAAATGTTAAAAGTGCATTAACTTTTATTTTTCAATCATTATTATGTAGAATTAGGTGAGAAAAACACTACATCATTGAAAAAGGCCTGTACTACGGAGAGGGGTTAGCTTACTCAGATGTAACCCAGAGTTATATCTCTAAACTAGGGCTTTTGAACATGGTGTTACTGCAAAGCTGATTATGAGGTTGATTTGTTGAGCCAGCAATAACTTCTCTGGAGTATGTGTGCGCTTACATAAACGTGCTGTTCTCAATAATGGCCCAATCACCCTATTTCACTGAAGAAGAAGAATCAAAATCCTGGGTTAGGAAGAAATCCAAAGAACTCTTTGTTTGGCAGGCTTGTTGGCAAGCAATTGCTAAACTTGTAAATGCTAAAGTAAGGTGTTTCTTTCCCTCCTCATGTTCAAAATAACATGATTAAAAAGATGTTTGTTTATTGTTGTTTGCTTATGGCCTGTTTCTGCTTTCCAGTTAGCAAGAAAAAAGGGTACTGGTGGTGGAAAGGCACCTGATACCCTTGCACCTGCAGAGGAGCTGGCCATTGCCACCAGAGTGGGAGGCCAATCATGGAAGGGGTTGGAGTAGGCATGCAGTCTAACCCTGGCAAAACCCTAACAGCTAACATGTGCAGCCAGTATGTGCAGGACAATGTGACCTTAAAGTCTTACAGGGAAAGAATGACTGCATGATATTTATTTTTTTGTGTTGGTGCACAGTTCAGGGGGATAATGTGATGCCCCTCCGGTCATCAGACCAGTGGTGTCCAGTGAGGTTGTGCGTGAGAGTAAGGATGTGGGTGAGGTCGCCCTAATTGCTGGGTCTGACATGCACATCCAGGTGAACACATGTCATCACTCCTATTCTTTAAACAGGATACTAAAGGGAGATAGCATATGACACTCCAGTGTTAGTTCTGTGGATTGAGAGATTGGTATTTATCAGGAAAAGTTGCAGGGGCCTTGTTCCCCTTCTGCGGCAACAACCCCTCAGGCACCATCTGAAAGCGTACATGTGCGCTTGTCTTTGATTCCTCATGCTCAAATGTAATGCCCACTTACCTGCCTGACTTAACTGGTTATGTAGGCTGGAGAGGACAATGTGCACACGCTGTACAAGCGCATACTAAAGCTCTAATGTGAAAAAATAAGGCTTCAAGTAATGAACCAATGCTTCAAATTGAGAACCAGAAGCATGACAAGAAGGTACTACATACAGTAGGTGTGCTCCTCCCAGCCAGTTATCATTGTGTGTACCAATGTTAATTTCCATTCTTATTTTCGGGAAAGAGAGAGGAATAAAACATATTACACAACATTTACAGTGTGCAGGTTCTTTTTACTTTACCTAAAACAGTCCCATAAATGTAAATGTGTCTAGTTAAACGATTTGGAGGAGTTTCAGTTTATATTACAAGACAAATTGGTAAATATTTTTAATATATTTGCGACTTCGAACTAACAAATGTCATTTCTACCATAATTTAATCAACAACTGTAATTTGTAAAGCAAAATAACCTAAACCACTGTAGAGTTGTTTTGTAACTAGTTTTACGAATTTGCCCACAATATACAGCAATCATGTATTTGCGATTTAGATAAATTGATCCTAAGGACTAAACACTGAAATTTACTCTTTTCAGTCTGAAATGTAATACCAGTTTGGGCAGGGCCTCGTTAAACAAAAAACTTTTTGCCCCCTTACATTAACTAAAGTTAGATCTCAAATTGTGACCTTGGATCAGAACTTTTTAAATGTATTTTTTGAAGATAGGTGTGGGGATGGAAATGACTGTCGGTGGTGGAAATGACAATGAATTAACATGAACGTAGAGCAGAACGGGGATATTCATTTGAACAATTCTTAAACTCATTTCATTCATTAAACATTACCACGGCATTTGGTGTGGTTTTGGTGTCATACCAAGCAATCATCTAATTTAGCAAAATTACCTCGATGTATAAAACTGTCTAATGAATAGATATAGTGCAGACAGTAACCACAAGTGAAGTTAATACAAAAACATTAACAATAAATGGATCAAAATCTTAATTTGTCCCGATAGGCTTGTGACCTTTGTGTTATATTATGTGGATTCTTAAAAATAGATAAAAAATAAATTGATAAATATCTTTAATAAGTATTCCTTATCTACACTCTATCCATATCACTTGTACTCTGTAACTGTAAATGTCATTTGCACCACAGAGGGTATTATGGTGGAAAATATGCCAGTGCTGTTTGATGGCTATATTTTGTATGAGAAATATTGATAAGACACAAATCAGATACAATAGCAAATCAGTGTAAAAGGGATTCCATCTAACAGGTTGCATAGAGCAATGCCACCTTGTTGATCATCCGACCTATTTTATTCTTGCTCAGATAATCAGCATCACCAATGGAATACAGATGTTTTCCAATGGCTAAATATCTGAGGGTCTCATGAGGGTATTGCTGCATAATATTGCAGACTTCCTTCCCAATCAGCTGCAATAGGTAGCGTATTCGCTCCCCTGGGAATTTCTATCTTTCATGCAGAATAACGTCTGGGTAGGTCAGCGGATTTTGGCGGTCCCTAAAGACCCGTGCTCTGCGCAAAGAGCCCATCATAATTTCACATGGATCACCCAGGTACGACAGCGTTGTCTTAGCAGAGATTGCTGCTGGAGGGGTGGTATATATTAAGGGAGTGGTTAAGTAGACAGACCTGAAGTTAACTCATTCGCTGCCAAAGACGTCTATAGACGTCAATTCAAATCCAACCGCTGACTGCCAAAGACGTCTATAGACGTCTTTTATGTTTTTCAATGCGAGTGGCTTGGGGGACGATCGGCGAAGGTTTTTCCGTAAATATCGGCTTCTAGACAGAGTATGTACTAACAAATTTACCCTCTAGGTAGCTGTGCCACTTTTGATGGGAGATTAGCATAGATTGTAAGCAAATAAAAACAAACGCAATGGTTCGCTATGAGAGAACTGGCGCCGGTGAGACGCACGTCGAAGAAGAACGGAATAAGGTAGAAACAAAATCTTTTTTCCTGATGATAGAAGAGAGTCTCCTCTTTCTTTTGGTGTGTTCGGTGTTTACATAGTCACAGCACAAACTATTCTGTGGCTCTTGAAAAATCAGTCAAAATTCTCAAAAAACTCTGGCAGTGAGTGACTCTCTGTTCTGAAAATGGCTGGCAGTCAATGAGTTAACCAAGAATATAACCTTCTCGGACCAGGTTTGAGAGGTGGATTAAATTGCCCTAGCATTATACCTTGATCAAAATCAATCCATCTTTTGTAGTACAGGGAAGTTATTCCTTACATGATCAAGTTACTCTCAAAGTTACCCTGATAAGCTGTTAAATCTGCTTCGCAGTACAGCCCCCTGGCGTGGGTATGAAGTTGTAGGAAAATTCTGCATTGGTGTTTCTGCTGAAATAACTGCTGTAATTTTACTGGTGTCAGCACAGATTCCCATTTGAAAGAAAAGTAGTACAGTAGTTTTTAGAAAAGGCAACACCAGTCACCAAAATCTTAAAAATGTATAGCCCTTTTGAAATCATTTGTTTTAAACTATGTCCATCTTTAGGATTATCAAAATGAATATTACAATCACCCACTAGGTGAGTAATTTTAATATTTGATATCAAACATTGATTCCTTATTAGTTGTGTTGGGATGAGTCAACATTGGCTCCTCTGTGGCTGTCATGGGGAGGGTGGTGGTTTTATTCAAGGGCAAGAGGGGGATTGTAGGATCACTGACTGGGACAAGGACATCCTCATATTGCCTTAGGTGATATGGAGCAGGGTGTCAGTTAAAGTGTGGAAGATACAGGCTATCTGTCTCTGTGATCCTGTCTTTTGCTGTTATCTGTTCATCCTTGTTTCTGTTTAGAAACCCAGAAACCCTTACATGCGTCAGAATGACCACACCTAGGTCTCCATCAGATAGAGGCACTTTGTATGTGGGGCTTGTTGTTTGATTTGTCTTTTAATCTTTAATTGTAACCAAAGTAATGGATGCTATTTTTAGATTTCTTTGCGCTTCCATACACTTAACACTTCCGCACAAAAAGTTATTTTTATTTCCAGTGAGGTTCAAATGATTAAATAGCACCACTCCCTGATTTTAACACCTGTTTTTTTTCTCTCAGTGTGAGCCTTTATAATCACCCTGAGGCTGTCACAAAACCATTGTCTCTGGGTCAAAAAAGGTTGTATCAGTTATCGAATAAAACTCACATGGAATCCCATGAGAGTTTTCAATTTCAGGAGAGTCATCTATCTATCTAAGCCTCATACATCAAGGAAATAGTTCACATAGTTCAGTTCACAGTCCAGAAAGGGAAACTCAGATCTCAAAATAGCTTGCAAATAATACAACAGCACTGACAATCACATCGCAGGCACTGACTGATGTGCCAAAATACACTGACACATGCACACAAAGAAAACAAAAACACCACTGTTAACACTCACTTTACTCCAGCTATACAGATACAAACAACTGGTATACACTGGTAGAATAGTGGATCACAACAAATTTATGTTTGTTTTATATTACTGCTTCTTAATCTATGTTAGTGTAGATTTTAAGTGTCTTAAATTTAAAAAGTGTGCTTGCAAATATGTTGTTTCCACAGTAGAAATGTAACAGTTTCTTATGGGTGAACTACTTACATATGACTGTCAGTAAGTACCTCTGTTTCCTCTCCTCTGCTTGTCTCCCTGACTGTTTTTACACTTCTAACAGCCTTCACATCCAGAGAGAGAATGAGGTGACAAGCTCAGCAGTAATTTGCAAGTTAGCATAACTGGCAAAAAGGCACAGGGGACGATGAGAACAAGCTGCTGTTCTATATAAAACAAATGTCCAAAGACACGTGGTACCTGCCCTGTGTAGGGCAACAAAACATTAGTTAGACTGCTGAGCAAGAATAACAGATTATTTTGACTCTGCTGTAAGGGGAGACTTTGATGAAACAGACAAAGGGGAACCATAACAAAGTCATACACGTAACGAGCTGAAGATAGCTCAGACAGGAAAAGTATAGAAGTTTCTCTCTTCTCTCTGTACAGACAGACTTTGAGTATTGCTTAAAAAAAAACACTGTTTGATATGGCTATGTGAGGTTCAGATATTATGTTCTGTCAAGAAAACCTTCATTAAACATTTCCATAATGATTAATTTACAAAATTGCTCATTTGAATGATAAGGGATTTCTGAATTTACTAGTCCTTCTCAATACCATTCAATAAAGATGAAGCCTAGATGCTCTACCTATCAAACCTGCTGATCTTGGATTGGTGAATAAAGGACTTCCTAATTTTCCTCATGCATCTCTTCACAAAAGACATGTACAAAGCTCTGCCATTTCTTAAGGCCTACTGCTGATGAAGTGCAATATTTGATCCCTGTTTGATGTGTTTTTTCTTTGGCATAGTTTCATTAATGAAAAGTTTAGTAAAAAATTTGGAACAAAAGCTTGATGATATTTTCAATGTCAAGGCCATCTGGCCTGTGTGATCAGTCTTTTTATGCATCTAATGACATTTGGAAGTCGCTGTTAATTTATCATATCTAAGAAGTATGAGGACATTTATGAGTCAATTATCTGATGCAAATAAAATGGAAAGATTAGTTAGCTCTTACATTAGCAAGTGGCTAGGTGTTCCCGGATATTTAAGTACTGTTGCGCTGCACAGGTAAGGATTTCTCTAACTCCCAGTATCTAGGACCAGTAGACCACTGGAGGACCTCTAGTACCAGTAGAGGAGTTTAAATGTGCTAAGGCAAAGATAGAACTTCTGGTAACTGGGAGTAAAGATGTTGCAGTCAGTAAAGTGGTTCAAATTCAACCAGAGGGAGGAAACGGAATCCAAGAATGGCAGTTGAGGAAGCAGAAGTACTGTAAGTCTTTGGCATGCAGAGATTGTGAGTAATGTTAAAATAGAGCGGGGAAGCTTGGGGCTTGGCTTAAGCAAACCAGTGTGGAGTGGAGCAGGTCCAAACAGAAGAGAAAGCTTGCTGTAGATCAGGGTCCTTGGCATGAGGAAATGTTGAGGGGTATAAGGAAAGGCTAAGCAGGGACTGGGAACTGGGAAGGTGTTGAAAAGAAAAAGCTTAGTTGGAAATAAATGTGGAGTATGGAGGAATGTAGGATTATATTAGTGATAGGGGCAACATTTGATGCACTGCCGACTCCCCGAACCTCAAACTCTGGGTAAAGGGGCGGGGTTGACTAACCTGTGCTTTTGACTTCAACTTTGGTTGTAGAAGACAACGTTGTTCTTGTCTCAGGAGCAGTGTTGACTGGCATTAGAGGAGTGACTCTGGAATTTCATTGACCCCTGTCTAGCCTCCTGGAGGTGCCATGGACCCAACTAGATTGAACACTGGTGAAAGGTGGTTACCACCTGATGACCCCAGAGACATGCTGATCAACACTGCTCACTGGTCAAAATAGGGTTAGTAGTATAATTGTTTAAATTAGAATACTTGAATTACATGTCTGTGCCTTAATTTCTTGCTACTACTGAAGACACTCAGTACTTGGAGACACTCTAGACATGATACAAGTCCACACATAGTCAAACAACCATACACACTCACGACTAAGGGCAATTCCAAGTATTGAATCAGCCTAACATGCATGTTTTACAGTAGTGGGAGGAAGCCAGAGTACCCAGAGGGAAAACCAGAAGAACATGCAAACACACTTGTCAACAACACAGCTTCAGAGACTCAATCCAGGGACCCCCTCTTGCTCTGAGGCAATGAGGCAATCGTGGAACTCCGCAGAATGAGGCTCAGGAGTGACTGTACTTTTCTCATAGTAAATGCAGCAAATACGTTTGTGAGCATAAGCAAGCAGCTTGGCTCAATCTTCTCTCTAAGCAAGTTATAAGACATGTGACCAAATGATTGTAATATTCAGTTTATTCATTAGCGTGCTGTGATCTAAGTCTGTGCATATGTTCTACATGACTTGTGTACGCTTCTTTCTGCTGAACTTTGCTGGATGCACATACAATGATTATGCAAAACAATTTGGTTGGAAAAATTAAACATATTATAATTTTATTGTAATTTCCACTTGAGCAACAAAATAATTATGGGACCATTTGAGGTACGACATAACAAGGAACAGAAAACATCCATATTTTGAACTTTTCCATGGTTCTTTTTATCAACTACAAGGCATCCTCCCCTCTTTTCTGTCACAGCAGTTGCATTATCCTAAACAATTTAAGAGTGGTAGAATCTTTTCTTGTACTGACTATGTAGTAGGCAGTATACTTTGGACTGCCAGTATCATTATTAGCAGCAATTTTCAGAGTTGAGTTAGGCAGGTTTATCCCCTACTATTGAAGCATTCAGAGCTTGATAATATATGGTTATAACACATTTAGTTCTTTATGTAAACAGGTATGATACTATCCAAACCTACTGGATGTGTGCTCAGTCTGTGTCCAAAAGCATACACGCACATGTTTGTAGTGAACTTTCATAGTAAACAAATAAGTGTTTACAATTAGGTCATTCTATTATTTGCCACATTCTATAGAGATTATTCCTGCAGAAAACATTCTCTACATGGCACGATTGATTGGATAGTAGCAATATTTCATAAAAAAATTTAGATAAGGCTGAAATAAATCCAACATCATTATAATAACAACTAATCCTGCAAAGATTTTGTATTGTGTTTCATGAGTGATAGTTATATTGCCTGAAATGGGTCAGTGTGAAACATTTATCTGCATGTCCTTACTTGCATATTTTGTTTTCTGAGTAGTTAAAAGATAGTCATACCTAAAATCACGTGTTTGAATTTTGCGGTACAAAGAGGAATTTCCTTCCTTTTGGTCTCACAGGAGCACTTTTTACTGGCCGGGATCCACAATCTATTTCTACTTTTGGCAAAGTACTGTGATGCCCTACAAATGCTGAGTTCCTATCTACCTCTGTTAACAAAAGGTTATACATTTCTCTAGTTTTTTATTCTTCTGCAAATTTGGTATTTTGTTTGCATTGTTCAAAATATCTTATATGTTTGCGAGAATCAAATTAGTATAACTTTGTAGCTTAAAAAAAATTAAAAACATCCACAAATCCATTACTTCTATAGGTTTGCGGGTGGGGGATGGGCTGGAACCTATCCTATTGAGCTGGAACCCCGGGTGATCTGACAGGGTTAACACCCACAATACCGGGCAACTTTCTGTAAAAAATGTAAATCGAAATCCAGTTTAAATAGTGTCTCATCACCTGGCAATTCATTGTCATGACAGTTTGGGTATCATTTTACATTACAGATGTCATTCTCTGTCTTTCTCAGCCAGGACCTCCAAAAAGAAAGGTGGTACATGTATGACATCCCAGATTAAATCAAGCCACTCAGCCATTTAAACTTTCTCAATTATTTCTCTAATATCTTCATTCACCTCTTCCTCCCAATCAGTTACGCTGCCCAAATTAGCTTCTTCCTCCACAACAATTTCCTGTAAGTTATCTCCTTGACAGTCCTTTTTAGCTACTCTCACCACCTGGTCACACCTCTACTTTCTCCCTCCTTTCCTCTTCCTGTGCCTCTAGGTCACAAGAAGTCAATCTGGCCTTCTGTTCATGAGTATTATTTAAACATCACTTATGTCAGCCTTCCTGAAGTAGAGCTGTTCCAAAACCCCAGGGATCCCATGACCTTAGAAACACACAGGGAGGAAATGCTAGATGTGCTGTAAAGTAAATGGATATGGTTAGGTCGAGGAAGTAAAGTGATGATGTGTAAAGAACAAGGGAAAGGAGTGGAAAGTCAAAAGACAGCAAATGAGAAAAGGCAAAATATAGGATTACAGCACTATTACATTTTGAAATGTTTGCTAGTAATTTCGTAATGAATAATAGTAAAACTGTATTTGTGTTACATGGTTATACTTAATATATTAAGAATCTTATTCATAGCGTTTTCCATCCATCCATTATCATTATCGCTTATTCCCTTATGGCAGGGATGTCAAAGTCAAACACACCGAGGGCCGAAAAAACAAATTTGCTACAAGCCGAGGGCCGGACTGGTTCAATGTTTATTAAAATATATCAAAACGATCGCACATAGCCTACTGAACCAAGATCTAACACAGTGTATTCACACATATTCACAATGATTAAATGAATATGGCAATATTTTGTTATGGCTCTGTCGGTAACTTCAAGGGAAAACATTTTCAACAGCCAAACAGCAAAAAATGTAATTGTTTTTGAAAACAAAATGTGTTTCTTAATATCAAGATAAATGCATAAAAATAATAAAATAAAAGTGCATGCATTATGAACTGAAAATGTATTATTGTGCTGCTCTATGATCTAGCGATCACTGCTTTCAAATAGTAAAATTTAAAAAATAAACCAAATCAGTTGTATTCTTTCTCATGGCTCTTATCTGCAATTTTCCCTAAGTCCATTCAACTGAAAAATAAAGATAAATAAATAAAATACAAAATTGTATGGCACAATAAAGCTAGCCTTTACAGCAGCCTCACTTTGTGATTTAGCATATGTGAACATAGCTTGTCTGGACTAAAGGGCTCGTTTTAATTCTTCCACCTTCTGTAGCTTTTGTTCATATTCCATATTCTTGTCTTTGTCAGTGTGTTTCTTAGACGTTTGATAGTGCCTTCTTAAATTAAATTCTTTCATTACAGCCACACTTTCTCCACACAGCAGACACACAGGTTTGCTTTTACCTCCGTAAACATGTCCTCTGCCTCCCACCTGGCCTGAAACCCGCTGTTCTCAGCCTCCACCGTACGTTTAGTCATTTTTGAGGAGGGGGTATCAAAAAGTCGATCTCTGCTCTGAACGAATGAAGCCGCTTGTGCGCGCTGCAGTGACTTCGCGGGCGACCGTTGCATTGTGGGAAATGTAGTGTTGGTGCGTGAAAAAACCCCAGCGGGCGGCTGTGGCCTGCGGGCCGGTTCTAATAATAATTAAATATCATCCAGGGGGCCATAGATAATCAATTCGCAGGCCGGATCTGGCCGGCGGGCCTTGACTTTGACATATGTGCCTTATGAGGTCGTGGGGAGTACTGGAGCCTATCCCAGTGGTCAATGGGCGAGAGGCGGGGTACACCCTGGACAGTCCGCCAGTCCTTCGCAGGGCCACACACAAGACATACAAGAACAAACAACCACTCACGCTCACATTTACTCCTAAGGGCGATTTTGGAATGTCCAATGAATCTAACATGCAGGTTTTTGGACTGTGGGAGGAAGCCGGAGAACCCGGAGAGAACCCACGCAGTCAAAGGGAGAACATGCAAAGTCCACACAGAAAGGTCCTGGGTCCCCTGGGACTCCAACCGAGAACCACCTTGCTGTGAGGCAACGGTGCTAACCACCACATCACCGTTTTTTTAAAATGTATTAATGTTTTTCCAAGCCGCTTATATTTTTTCAGCAGAGAGTTATGCTGTTTATTTAGTTCATATTTACTATGTTGTTCACTAAGCCTCAACATTTACCGTTACTTTGATTAGCCAGCTTTGAGAAGGTGACAATTATAGTTGAAGATGAAATTAAAACATTCAAACCAAATTTTCTCAAATCTAATGTTATAGTTGATTGAATTTAACTATTTGGGGTCTTTTTACGGATTTTTTTTGTATTTGGAAACAAATCTAAATCATTAATGATAATATTACTGCAAATTCTCTGAAACTAATATACTAAATATATACTATCAAAGTAGACATAATAATAACTAAATATAAACAAAGCAAAAGGTTTTAAATTTGGGTGGAAAAGAGCCAGCTGCTTGACAAATAATGAGAACAATCATAATTCAGCTATTTCCGATTTTCAGTCAAGATCCTTTGTCTATCAAACCAAAATCAGCATGATAAGTTACTGTTACATGCACAAAAACAACCTCACACTGAGAAAATTATTCCACTCACCCATGGCAAAGAATGGGATTCCCAGCAATGTTGAGTTGAACTTTCCATCCGATATGAAGAAGATCCCTGCTGCTGTCACATTGGCAATACAAATGGTCAGTACACCCAGGAGACCTAGGAACGGCTTTCCCCTCAGGCAGTCCCGCATGGAGCTGGAGATGGTGGCGGCCAAAAGCACCAGAACCAGGCTTACGAGCACCTCCCCTTTGGCTAGCACACCGGTCTGGTGGAAGTCCCGCCATAAGCTGAAGGAAGTGAGTGACTGAATGTGAAGCTGATCGGATCCATGTGGCAGCTCTTTTGTGGACAATCTGCTGACCAGGGCACAGAACTCGTTCTCCCAGCGCTCGGCGATGGCGTCCTGCACCGCAGGTCCGTTGTTACGGAGGTAGTAGGTGATCTGGACAGCACGGGCAAACTTGACCTGCTGGTCACGACTGTTGGGTGAGAAGGACACGCCACCCAGCTGGTGTCCAATGAAGGATACACGGCCATCCTGCAAACAGTTTTAATCACAACTGCATTAGCTCCTAACGACTACAGACTTGTTTTCATGAAAAAGTCATACACTGGAAAAGTTTGATCTCTTTTATACTTATTCATAACCTTTTAACTTTTCCTTTTTAAATTTCTTTTTTGTGGTAAAACAAAAACCATACAGTGAGTTCAACAAGCTAGTTCCAGCTATGAAAGTCATTTTCTGCCATCTTTTGGAAATGAATAAGCAGAAAAACTTACTGAGGTAACAGTATTAGTTACCATTATACCAGAATTTCTAATATAATCTAATCAATCATTAGGTCATTGCACCCTCTGCAAATGAAACAGGTTATGGCACATGAACGCAATAACTATTATGCATTATGGCTGCAATTACTGGTCCCTGAGGTGCAAAGAGACTCACATTTTATGAGGTCATAACAGCGGAAAGCAGTTTGAAGCAGAATAATGAAGATGAACAACATGCAAACACATACTAATATTTTGTTTCAATATATTTCTCATTAAACCTTTCTGGATTAATAAAAGTTAATCTGGAAAAAGTGGATAAATTCACATAGAACTGAGTTCTGTTCCTTAACCGGAGCCTCTGCATCACCATATAGTAACATACATTTTCATGTATTAAATTACATTTCTTAAGCAGATGCCAAAAGATAACTTCACCTGATTGCCACAAAATCAAAAACTGCTACAAAACAGCTGGAAACACCCAAACATCCTGCTAATATAATGTCAATAGAGCTGAGAAAATAATATAGACGGCATATCATGCAACTCTTATGGAGTCAAATAGTTGCATGTTGCAGGGACATCTGAGGAGTGAAAGACTTTTTTCTCACTGTTTTTTGTGACATTCAGCTCTGACAATTCCAGTGGCACTCAGTAAACAAAGAATCCGTGTTAAAGTGGATATGGCTCAAATTTCCTTTGAATATTGTAAGAGTTTATGTTGGTGTCCTGTCCAAATAACTAGTCTTCAGTTGTGATTGTTTGTCAGCGGGGGTGTCATGTGCTGCTCAAAATGAATTCATTACAAGAAAATTGTTTGTGGTTGCAAATGGTAGATCATCTTAATGCAATTTTCAAAGTTAGATCACACTGATGTGACACTGAAGTCAAACGATTGACTGTAAACCTATGTTGATATTTTGCTTGCAATGCTTCGATGGAACGTTAAATCTGTTGTTTATTCATTTACAGTGACAAAAGAATGTGTTTTCCTGATCTGTGGTTAATATTAAATTTTATTAGCCAAATAATAAATGCACATTCTACAGTTAATTTCAACTCCTTTATGTCACCATTATGTACATGCAATAACCGGTAGTACTGCTGAGGATTTAAAAAGCTTATAGAGTTTATTGTAGATTAAATATCTTAAAAACCAAGTCATTATGTGCTGCGCAACTGTGTCAAGGCTGATGTAAAATATCATTGCTAAATCACTCCATTTGTTTTCTTCAGTTTCTGGCTAAATCTACAGTATAAAAAATATAAAACAAAGCAACGTCCACTGATAGATTATTTTATCTTCTCGCAGAACAGGACCGCTTCCGATATATCAAAGAAAATGACCAGAGGTCCCGTTTCTAAAAGTTGCATACTCACAAAACAAGGCCTAAAACTTGTGAACGCCACTTGCCATGCAAAGTTTTCGATCTGACAAGAAAACTCGTTAAAAAAAAAAGTGCAGTCCTTCACGCAAATTTTGACCATGCATATGCTCGTTTTTTGAGACAGGAGGATATGGCGACGCAGATGTTGAGTGGGAAACCGAAGCCCCACCATGATTCTGTTTTTACACTTAATTTTCACTCCATATAAAACCTTCATCATTGATTTGATCACAAACATTTAAAACAGCAGTGATATCTGTGCCTGCTCTGGTGAACAATAACTAAACACATTGATTTCAAATAAATAAGAAGGGCCTATGAAACAACTTAAATCCATTCAATTAAAATCCACTGAACTTGTCACCAAAGTATTCTCACCATCACATTCAGGCCAATATTAAAAGACACCTCGCAGCACAATTCTTTTTATTTGTCATGCCAACAACTCCCAATGACATTGATCAGCAGACTCATTTAAACACACGTCGACATTCATGTGGTGCTCTGCATTGAACGTTTACAGTTCAAAGTGTAAAGGGCAGAACATGAGGCAGAACCATGTTTGCAAAGTTGAGGTGAAGCTGTGGTTTATAATAGGGAAAAATTGTTTGCTTATTTGCATATGCATAATTTTATAAATCAAGATTTTTTGGCTGGGCGTACACCCTTTTTTGCTTTTGTTGAAGTGTACAGACACTTCAACAGTAGAATCTACGCAATGTTTTAGAAATGAGATCCTAGAGCTGCACATTATTTTTTTGCAAACCATTTTTCTAATCTAATTTTACTCAGTGTTATATATGTTTAATTCCACAACAAAGTCAAAGAATGAATGCCTAATGTAGCTACTCTGTTCATGTTGAAAGAACTCTAGAAGTCTTTTTAACTAAACCTTCAATATGCAATTGCACCAAGCTCAGATTAGTCAGCTGCTGACTTTCTAAAATAATCTAAGTATTCTAAGCTACTTTCTGCAGTCCCATCAAGATTTATCATAAATATTTGCACACCACACCAAGCAAGAACGGGCTCTGACTGCACTAAAACACAAACTTTCATATCTTTGATAATGAGACATAATCTGGGCAAATATGTCTTTATCTGCAAAAATAGCAGCTCAGTTCTTTTTGTCTTCTGCTCTTGTTTGTCTGAATAGACAAGATGTAGTTTAGTTTTCAGTTATTGCAAAACACTCCAAAAAATTGGATGTGATAATAAAACAACGGAACTGGCTATTGTGGAGAAAATGAATAGGTGTATATGAACATCGTTTGGTCAAACAAGTCAAGCAACATGTAAATGTGTATTTTCCTGTTCCAACAACAAACTGTAAAACATATTGTTTGTACATTATAATAATTATACTGCAGAAATAATTTTGTCAATCAGACCACTACTCCATGGATAATTTTGGTCTAAAAAATATCAGAAAATACATTTAATCTTTACCACACGGTGGTCCAAGGGAAGTTGGGCACTATAATTTAACCCTATAGAATGCTAACGTTTAATGATATTCACCCACACAATTTTTTCCATATGATTTTTATGTGTTGCTGTTGTCAGAGTTGCATGGGTCTCTGGGAAGTAACAGGCTGCTCATTGATGTAATTGCAAACGGTATGTTTGTATCCCTCCTCCGATCTATGATTTTTTTCAAGAGGAATGCGCTCGGATGATTTTGACCCGATGTTAGCGATAGAGAGTAATAGATTTTATGGGTGAAATCTACCCGAGTCTAGTTTTTGTGTCTAACACCTAAGCCTAAAAAGGTCCCTTTGGGTATTTTGACTGCAAAAAGGTAATAACATTTCCTGTAAGTGTGAATCTTGCCCCTTTTTCCCATTATCTTTTTACAACCAAATGAAGGGAGGTGTTCAGACCTTTTAACCAGATGTCTATATCTCTATATGGCATGATAAACGTTGTTGATATAAACTCATGGATCATTCACAAGGAGTATGCCTTGAAGAGGACCTAGTATGTATAGTAGGCTTTGGCCATGGCATTCATCAAGCCATGGGCAGAGCAGAGACTTCCCTCTTCAATTCTGTCACGTCAGCTCAGAATCCTCATCTGCAGCGTGTGCATAATCCCAACACATGGCACTCCTTCTGGCGAGGTTGGAACAGTGGCACAGAAAGCGGAGGTCCATTAGTGAGGTGTGCCGACTGCCCCACAGGCTCAAGCGGGAAGACATGACACAGGTTCCATGTCTGCCATTGACCAGTGTGTCCTTGCTATTACTACCCTGCCTGTGCCGACTGCATGTCATGCATAAGGTAAGTTAGAGTTATCCAAGGACTGGTATGTAATACTTAATCAGTATAACGGCTATGAATAAATATAACCTAATGGCAATTTCCAAGGAAATTCAAATAGTAAAAAAAAATTCTCCACTCTCAAAAAACGCCGTTTTTGTCCGTCTCTCCCAGAGTTGTAAGTGATGCAGAAAGACTGTTCCTTCAGTAGACAAGGCTCACATGTCCCAAGAATGGATGGCCCGAAGAGCAAGTTCCTTGCTCCATTAGTGTTTTTGTTGGGAAATATCACGTTAAGGATTACCTGATTTTTCAATCATTTTGCTGCCATTTAATAGGGTCCCGTATGGTACCCTTTTTTATTTTATGTGATTTTTTATTTACAAATTATATTCTAAAACTACTTTTTATCGGAGTAAAATTATACCCAATACTAATGATGGTTTTACTAATCTTAGTGTTATTGTTCTAGGGTTAATCATTGACACACAGACAGACTAACAAGCACACAGATAAATCCCAGTCGAGACATCAAAAAGCAGGTTATGGCCTCAGAAGTCAGACAACTGAATTAGCCCAAATAACTCATCAAAGAGAGAGCCAAAAAAATAGTACGATTCAGGAACTAAGAAACTGAAGCCTGACTAACACATATGGCATACAGTACACTGTTTCCTTAAATCATTTTGTTGTAAAAACCCTATTCCCTTTTTTACTCCCATTTTTATACCTGGGTAATTGCATTTGCCCAAGTGTAAAGAATACATTTTACCTATCAAGAATAGATCACGAAGTCGATCATTTCATAACGTAAAAAAATATTGTAATGAAACATTCTGGACAAATTGTTTGTCTAAGTATTTTTGTGAAGGGCAAGGTTTTCAAGCCAATGTCTCAGTGGTGTTTTTGCAGACACATTTAACATTTTCATACATTAAAAACGACATAGAAGGACATGAGTAATAGTAATTAGTACACCATGAAATAATTATATCATTAATTTGAAAAAAAAAAGTTAACTTCACATCTAGTTAGTTGATGAAAATGGTGAACACATTGGAAACAAGAATTCTGAAATTCTAATGGAGAGTAATACTGATCAATATTTGCAATGGATAAACAGACCTTTAGTGATAGAATTAAAAGTTAAATGGTTGACGTGTGTGTGGATAATTTTAGGTCAAAGTAGAAAATAGCATTAAGCAGAAATAACTTCACAAGTTCTCCTACCACACATGTTGGGCGCAATACCTTATCAAACTGGCTCAACTGCTGTGTGAATTATCTTCCCTTAAATTAATTCCCATGATCCTGGGACTTGTTGGGCTGGTCTATAACTGTCACAGAGGGCACTGTAGATAACACTGTATATCTTCAATTTAACAAGTGCACACACTTTAATAAGTCAAGATGACAAAACTAGCAAATGAGCTTACAGAAAAATTCATTAACGGAGGCCGACCCTGTCAGCTATGAAATACCAAAACTGCCACTGAGTTGAACTGCTGAGGCTTCGTCCGTGCGGTCTCAAGGTGACTATTTAAATAATATGCAGATACATGAGAATGCATTGATCTGCATTTTGAGGAGTAATTATCAGGGGGAAATGGAATTTACTTATTCACTTTTCTAATCTACTCAACAACTTGAAGCTATTTCACACTGCATACAACATTCACCAATTCAGTGACACACAAATGCATCACAATTTATAAACATATCATCTTAATTGAAATAGATACACATTCATGACTGCAACACAAGAAACTATTTTTTTTTTGTTAATGTTTTTTTCTTTCATCAAATTGAAATTTTCTAGGATGATTGTTTTCATGAAGGAATTATCACGCTTCAAATGAGCAATTCTTTTTTTATACCATCTATTATAACATATCAATTGTAAAAAAAAAAATGATACCATAAAGATTTTTTTTAAAGGAAAGCAAAGTTGTTTTTAAATGGATCTCTGTAGAAATTGCTAACATTATTTTTAAAGTTTAGAAAACGTATTGAATTATTAATGGGCATGTTAGGGCTCATGAAAACTGAATTGAGTAAGACATTTAAGTCAGAATTTAATTTAAAGTTAAGTACCTCCAGAAATTCTTTAATTACTGCACTCCTATTCATGGTGCAAGCCGTGAACACCACCAAATTAATTTTAGAAGGCTTATATGGGCCTGACAAGTTGTAGCTCACTGTATGAAAGACCAGCTACAGCAGTTAGTTTATATACTAGATCAGGGGTCACCAACACGGTGCCCGCGGGCACCAGTTCGCCCGCACGGACCTCACGAGTCGCCCGCAAGCCTGTTCTAAAAATAGCACAACTCAATAGTGAGCTGCGTATAAA
Organism: Menidia beryllina; assembly: GCA_013363375.1. Taxonomy (NCBI): domain Eukaryota; kingdom Metazoa; phylum Chordata; class Actinopteri; order Atheriniformes; family Atherinopsidae; genus Menidia; species Menidia beryllina. Next base: position 6,527 of record JABUIW010000175.1, on the reverse strand, counting down.
ATTTAATTTTGTTCGTTTGCTATTCTTTTTTAATCACACTTGCATTCATATAGATTTGATTTAAAATGACAATATCTTAAAAATATGTTCATTATATATTAAGTTTAAGTTTTCTCTAGTTCAAAGGTCAGTATTGTGCACGTGACAAAACAAAGACAGTGTCAGTGGAGCGTAAGCTAGCAGCGGAGATGGGTCCAGTTTCTTACCCCAAAAACATGGGAGAAAAACGAAAGAGAACTTATCACTTTCACAACGAATGGGAGGAGGAGTTCTTTTTTACGACTGTAAAATAAACCTGCGTGTGTCTGATTTGCGGGGCAACTGTGGCGACGGCAAAGCGGCACAATGTGGAGAGACACTTCACTTCGTGCCACAAAAGCTAGCATGCTAACGACCCACCGGGAAGCACACTACGGGCAGAAAAAGCACATCTGAAATATGCACTCACAGTTGCAGTGTCAAGTTACACACCAGACTACAATGCACTGGTGAACATGCATGCAATGCCAATCTATTAAAGATTTGGTCATGAGATTTCAGATTTCTTTTTAATATGTGAGTTGATTTTTCTTTAACATTAGATAATTGATAACTTTTTGAAACATGGTGCAACATAGTTCATGATTTGTTAAAAGGTTTTGTCAGTGGCTAGTGAAAATGAGTGAAATTGAAAACTCTTATGTAAATGTAGTGATCTACAGTAAGTGATCATTAGAAAATTTAACAGATGCTGAGATAAATAGAGATAAAGTGGTGGATATTGATATGTTTCCCATTTTGTTGTCACTGTTGTCACAGATGAGTATCATTAATGATTATTAATAAAGTATCGCTAAAAGCATATTGAGCAAATGTATTATTTCAGAAGAGTGTATCAAACTGGTAGCCCTTCGTGTGACTCAGTACCCATGAAGTAGCCCTCCGTTTCAAAAAGGTTAGTGACCCCTGTACTAGATACTAATTTTATACTCAGACAGGCAAAATGCTTGTGGCTAGATTGTCTCTCAGTAGCACAGAGCTTAGTCCATTTTAGACATTTGGATTTATTAGTGTCAAAAACAAATGTTATCTCTACGAACATAAGAGGAATTACAAATTTAATAAACTGTAATGCATAACGGCCACACTGTAAAACCCGACAAGTTCATTGAACTAAAAAAAATAGCTGAAACTGATTACATAAAATTTGTTGATTACAGTTGACTTTTTTTTTAAGTTTATGAAGTAGTCCTGATTCAGTTATCTACACTTGTAATTACAAGTGGCATTAACTTTGACAAGTTTAGCAAACTTCTCTGATCAAGTATGTTTTACAAGTAATTTTGTTTCCAAAGTACAAACAAAACCAAGTACATGTAACTTGAATGTTTTTATTACTGTAAAAAAAATCTTATCACTTTTTCCATCCACCCATTATCAATACCGCTTATTCCCTGATGGGGTCGCGCGGGGGGGAACTGGAGCCTATCAGGTCAACGGGCAAGAAGCAGGGTACACCCTGGACAGTCCACCAGTCCATCGCAGGGCCACACACAGGACAAACAACCACTCACATTCACTCCTAAGGGCAATTTCCCCAATCTCCAATCAACCGAACATGCAGGTTTTTGGACTGTGGGAGGAAGCCGGAGAACCTGGAGAGAACCCGCAGACACAGGGAGAACATGCAAACTCCATCCAGAAAGGTCCTGGTTCCCCCGGGATTCGAACCCAGAACCCGAGGCGACAGTGCTAACCACCACACCACTGTGCCGCCCACGTCTACTCTTTTGCACTGTTTTGTTTTCTGTCCTCTTTCACTTTTATCTCCTTCTATCAACCAGCTGCATTCACACTCCAACATGTTTTGTTAAAATGAAGACTTACTTGTAAGGTACACACAGGGAACACAAAACGAATGGCTCACACAGAGATGGTGGCTGCAGACACAAGCTTGTTGAGCATCAGTACTGCGCACGCAACTGGATGCATTTTTCTATTTTTTTTTCACTGAATGAGTAGGAGCAGGTCCACATTAAGCTTTGTCTCATGGAATGTGCATGGAGCTGGGTCTGTCTGCAGGTAATGCTCTGACCACTGAAAAAGGAAGCCGGAGAGAACCCACGCAGACACAGGGAGAACATGCAAACTCCACCCAGAAGGGTCCAGGTTCCCTTGGGATTCGAACCCAGAACCCTTTTTGTTTACTTAAAATTTTCAAATCAAAAGAAGCTCTACCAACTCCAGAAGGCAGTCCAAATCACGTCCAAAATCGCAGACAGCAGTTGCCACTGAACCTTTCCTAACGCAGGACTTGCCGTTAATTCTGCGCACTTTTCAATTAGCAGGAAGTGACGTCATACAGACCAGTCAAATTATTTAAGTACACTGACAAAATTGAATTGAAGTTTTAAGTAAGAGGCACTTAAAGTTGAAAATAAGTTATTTCAACTCGAAGAAACTGAGGTCAATTAACTTTTTTAAATTCTTGAGTTAAACAAACTTATTTTTTTTAACACACTTGTACTGTTCGGTTTTACAGTGCACTACACTGGGAATTGTTGGGTTTCTGTAGTTAACTTCAGAGTAGGTCTGACCTGCTCTGTTTGGAAAGCGCTGTGAGACAACTGTTGTTGTGATGTGGCGCTATATAAATAAAAATTGTTGTTGTTGTTGTTGTACAGTGGACAGCTATTTAAAAGCCGTTTTCTTGTGTAGATATTGGTTTTATGTTTAAAAATGCATAGGCCACTGAAATGGACACTAGTGCATCATGCAATGAAAAGTTAAAAAGAATTATATTAAAATACTATTAAAGATGAGATGAGATTAAAAATAAATTAAGAGGTTGGAGCTGGAATGATGAAAGGTATAACATAGTACTAAATATTAGAATAGGATGAGAGATGCATGCAAAGCTCCATGTTTATGCATTATGTTAACAAATTATCTTCACATTGTAATATACAGTATTTCATTATTAATGCTATATGGCAGTTTTTCCTTGAAAGAATCTGCTTAGTCAAGGAAAAACCCCTTGAATTACGGAGCCAACCAAAGAGAACCAATGATTTCTCCAGAACTGAAAACATCCTGCACCCTCCAGATGTCCACAAACATTTTACTAGTAGTCTGTAAAACTCAAACTATTCTGAGCCTAGCTGCCAGAATCACAGTCAGCATCAACACCACTTCCCCCGTTCCTCCATACTAAACAATAGTAATATTATCATCCCAACTATAGTCAGGCATGTTGGTGCCAATGAATTCAAATTGTGCCAATACTTTACAAGAAACAGGTCTCAACATGGATCAGAATTATGATCTACTTTGCATTTAACAAAGCTTTATGGCATATGTAAATAGCTACATTGCATTCTAATTACATTTGACACAGTTTCCAAATATTTTTGCAATTAGAATATAATTTTCAATGTCTTGACATTTGACAGTTGGTGAGACTTACCATACATTTGACCCAAAATCCATAGTCAGATGGCAAAGATATGTTGGATGGCATTACTAGGTCTCCATACAAACTGACCCAGTGCATACTGTGCACAGATTCTACTGCTGTGCCATTTCAGTACACAACCTGCCATTCAAATATCCAATATCTGAATGGATTGAATGAATTTGTTTTTATGTCAGCCTGAGGCCACATTAGTAATGTGGCAGACAGAGAAAGAGCAGCTGAACCATAGCTCACAATATAATCAACTTGGGTTCAATGAATAAGTTTATCACACCACATATACTTAACATTTGGTTACATCAAGTGCTACGATGCATTTTCTGTTTATTACAAGAACTCGTGTCATCAGAACGTTGAACAGTTAGACTGCACTAAACCTTGTAGGATTCCACAAATAACACAAATAGGACGCAATTTAACAAAATTTTTAAGATATGTATGTATGTATGTATGTATGTATGTATGTATGTATGTATGTAT
>JABUIW010000174.1:417101-430968 GCA_013363375.1 Menidia beryllina | reverse complement strand
ATATGTGTATATATGTGTGTGTATATATATATGTATATATATGTATATTTGTGTGTGTATATATATATGTGTATATATATATATATATATATATTGTAAATGTATATAGATATGTATATGTGTATAGATGTGTGTGTGTGTGGGAGTGTGGGCACAATAGTTGGGTATGGAGGTGGGGTTTGGGGGGGTGTGATATAAGTTTTTAGACCTGCATTTCTGTACATCTATTTTGTTCATACTGTTCTAGGATATTCAGTTTTTTCAGGAGAACATTATAACTCTTGGATCTGTCATTTTTTTGTTCAAGCGTTTTATCCACTTGTGTTGTTCATTTTACTGATCTCACCTCCAATCACAGCTCATTAAGCCTTTCAGATAGGAGGGGAAATCCGTTGGCAAATCAGAAAAAGAAGAATCCTCGTGAAGCACTCACAATGACCATGACTCAAACGACTACAATAAACACAAACAAACCCTCAGCCTTGAGAGAAATCGACACAAATGGCTTATTTTCCTCTAAACAGCCGGTTAAGAGTGGGATCACATTAAAGCTCTGCGGCTGTCAGAGAGCAGCACCAGAATGGGAGCTAGGTGTCAAAATGGAAACATAAAAATACAGAAGCCAAAAATATCTGATTGAAGGCAAAAAACAAGGCTGTCAAAAGGATGAGCTCACAGGTTTGGCCCGTTGTGACGCGCTGCCTGCTCCTCTGCAGGGCGAGGACTTGTTCTCTGATCTATTGATGTTTGCAAAGGTGTCTCCAGGCAATCTGAGCGAAGGGTGATGGTTAGCAGCCTCCCTGCAGTTTTATGGGGCATTCTGCCACCTTAATGGATGACAAGTGCATTACCCAGTCACATGGGCTGGAAATGGAGGCATGGTGTCTGTACACCACACACAGGCAAAAGCAAAAGCTCCAGGTAGGTTTTGCAATTCCTCATCTAACTAATATTTTGACACATAGCTAAGAAATTCTCTCCCATATAAATAACGAAGCCCAAATGGAACACAGAAAACCCATGAGCACGATAGATACAGAAAATTGGAATTTCCTTCTCAAAAAAGCAGTAGAAAGACGAGAACCCCCCCTGGATTAACCTTTAATTACATCCACAGTGTGTAACAGTGGTTCCAATTTAGTCTCGTCTCTGAGAATGTGTCTGTTCTCATCACATTTTCCATTTCATTTCCACCCGCCGAGAAAAGGCTACATTCCCATCTCATTCTTTTCTGTGCCCTCCCATTGCCACAGTTAGTGCCATTGGGAGCTATTCAGTTCCTGATTGGAACCCCTGCCGCTGTAGATAAAAAGTAGTAAAATAGCTCATTTAGAGCGCCATCACTCCCTTTGACTCTCACTCTAAATGTAACACCTGGATTAGAATGACTTCATTCATCTGAACTCTCATTAACTCTACAGCTGGCCCCATTTTACCCATTACAGCAGATCTGAAGCAGGGCTCACAGCGGACATGTGGGAACAGAGAATGGTCACACCGTGAACCCAAGTACATCTAATTTAGATCACAGAATTTATTATGCAGAAAATTCACCAAAGTTCACAAAGGTCTTTCTTTAAATGTTCCTTTTAGGTGTTAGATGTAAAGTACTCTGCACAGTAACCCAGGAATACTGGACCACTGTGAGGAGGCACTGCTTTATCTAACTTCCTACATTAGTCCATCATTTCACCATGTTGCCGTCCAAACAACACCAGCTGGTTTTGGGTTCGGTATTTTTTTTTAAACCTCACTTTTGACCCATTTTCCTGACGCTGGACTCTTAGAAATCAGAAAGGAGGGATCTTATTAGTGCAATTTGACACAAACTTCTGCAGAATTAGTTTTTTGATATGTGACCAATATATATGACCAATTATGTATAATTTTGTTTTTTTTAGAAGATTGGGAGGAAATATGGCCTACAGCTAGATTTGTCCTATGATGAATTTTCACGGCTCAGAATTACTGTATTCCATCTTTGTGTTGCAAAAGATAATATTTCTAAGATTATCAAAACATCCTTCGTGTCACGTTTATACTTTGCTTCATGTGTCCAACCTCTAAATCATCAATGCCTGTATCGATATCTTTTGATTTTCATTTTTCCTTATCATGGCATGTTTCCCTCCAACATGTTTTCCAGCTTAGCATTTAGATTTAAGGTTACATATTAGGCCATATATAAAATCAAAATCGTTTTTTTGCCTGCTATCATTCACTTTTAGGTTGATATGACGTTTTCTGAGCCATTCATTAGAAAATTAGCATACAGGCCATCTGAAATGGACCGACTCAGCCTTTTTCAAACCCGGTCAAAGCCTTAAATGGTCAACTATCACTTTACTGCTATTTGTGTGTGAAAACAGTTCATTACTGTCCAGTTAATTAGAGTAGTGGAGCTTGCTATGGCACCAAAAATTGTCATTTTCAAAGACTGACAAAGCAATATTTGAAAGTTGTTGCTCTGAGTGATGGCATGGATAAATCTACAAATTATTCTGATTCTCAAAGATTGAATGAAGACAAATCATAGTCGTCTGTTTCTGGCAAAGGACGCAAAATAAGCATGAAGTTTTCCTGTGTCATCCAAGGTAAAATATTCCAATGTGCCAGTTTTTTCGTTCAGTAGGCATAGCTAATAACTGTGTTAAAAGAATTAGGCACCTCCACCGGGGGTACCTGTCACCCCACACTGTGTGCGGGGGGGTAAAACCCTTCTCATCTCTCAGAAGATGAAAACGATTTTATTTTTCATTTTTTACCAAAGTCAAGCATGAAGTAGCCTTTCATGAATAAAGCCAACATGCAACGAAAGCAAACTTTGATATAATTATGATGATTTTAAAGGTTTTTAAAGGGTTTATCAGTCCTTTTTGCGATTACTTTCTTAACCTGTAGAGAGTAGATTTCATTAAATTTACCAAATGACCTGAAATTGTTGTCACAAAGTGACTGTCTTTGATGAGATGTTATCAGGTTATTGATCACAAAATCTGACGCAGAAACAGTTTTATGAGTCATGTTTCCCCTCTGCTGCTTGCTGAGGTGGCACTTTTCACAACAATGTTTATTCTGCTTCAATGCTTCAAATTACAAATAATTATGACCACATTGTTAATATTTCAAAACACAAGAGGATTTATTAAATTCAAGCCACAGTTTTGAGCTTCATATAATTTTCTATGCAAGTGAAAGTGAAATCAGTCCGTCAAATACGAAAACTATCTGCCAAAATGAAATAGAAAATAAACAAGGAATGAGTTCTGTCGGTCTTCATAGGACACAACAAGTCCGGATTGTGTTCATTTGTATACCGGGGATTAATCTAGATTTTTCTTTTAGCTCAAAGTTTTTACCATCAAAAACAGAGCCCACACGCCCCCTCAGCTACGGCCCGGACACGGCTTCATTTCTGCGTAAATAGCTGACGGCTGAGTAATTGTGGCACGGAAGGCCTCTGCAACCACTGAGCCTGAACGTGTCACCCAAGGGCAAAGACTGCAGGGGTGTGAAAGTGGAAGTGGTTAGCACCTTTATATCCGTCTGCTGGGGTGGGCGACTCCCACTCCAAACTTATCCTGGGTCAAAGTCAAGCGCAGAGAGGGCAGAGGAGGAGAGGGACAAAGACACATAAAACTATGTTATGAGTCCTTTATATTTAAAGATATTACACACGTTTTTTAATTCACTGGATTTTTTATTCAACCCTTTTTTAACCAGATAAAAGTGACCTGGTCAAGAAAGGCAGCACAAATCATAGTGGAAAGAAAGATAGACAACAATAACGTCAATATCTAAAATGTCCAGTTCAGGCAGTTAAATGAAGTTCAGGAGTTACTTCAACCATTTAGACTTAAGGGTCAAAACTTTACTTGAAAAAATGCTTCTGTGGGACCCTGAAACATCCCATAGTCCTGCTGCCATAGGCTGTTCCTCACTCAGTTTCTCCTTTTTGCCCCTTTCTCTTCACATACATGAGTAGTTGTAATTAGCTTATGTGGGGTTCATTGTCCCTCTTTGCTTTCCTCTAAAATCAAATCTGGTTTGAAGTATGCTGAGAATCAAACGCCTTTTTACTGTTATTCTTACTGTAATTTCCTTTTGTGTAAAAACTTGAGAGTTTTTTAACATGACTTTATGTAACAGTGAAAATAAGAAGTTTTTAAAGTGGAATAAGTGATAGATAATTTAATCAAATGTTTGCTGCCATTTGCACCATAATGTGGTCAAATATGCACCTGGAATTTTTAAGCTGGCTGTTCTTCCCAAAGAAAGTATTTTATGCTGCAATGAGGGACAGCAATTTATTTTCCGATCAGTTTTTAAGTGATCTGTAAGTGACACAACATTTACTATTAGCTCAAATACCATAACATAAAGGAAAGAGCACGTAATGGGTCTGAATGTATTTGTATAATGTATCATATGTGCGTTTTATATTATTGGATCAAAAACTTTATTCAAGCCTTCAAGTTGAACATTTGGTGTTGACAAAATACACTGATCACATTTCTATGGCCAAGATAATGAACAGAATAGTCTGTTGACTTTTGCAGGAATGGGTGGCTGAAGTTATTTCACCTTCTATATAGGAGCTGTTCTTTTGTATCAATATTTTCAGCATTTGATGTTGAGAGGACATGCAAATTATAGTTTCATTCTTCCTCAAGGTTAACACAAAAAAGAGTGTATGTGAGCCCAGACAAATCTGTAGTGTGTGATATTACACATCCAGACCTTGGCGAGGTATAAAACTCTGTTACCAGTTTTATTTATGAGTGAGACGCTGTTTGATGTTTCTTTGAGTTCGGAGCTGAGTTTGGGCTTGTTTCCAGTGGTCACAAAAACACACACTCTTACTCCCTGCTTTAATCATGCAACCAAAGCCCTTCTCCTGATTCTGAGCTTTATTTAATGTTGTCAGTACGAAATTGGGACAATTCTATAAGTTCACAGCCCTTCTGTGTCTTATCTCTGTTGCTGCTAACAGCAACATTATTTTCTCCTGATTGTATCTGAGTGTTGGTGTGCAGTTGGGTCCTCAGCAAATGGTGTCTGGAGATGACTTGAGCCAGAACGGGTCCTGATGAGAAAGCTGTGAGCGGCGCCGGTAACTGCCCGTGTGCCTGTGTCTATGTCCCCCTTTGTCTGCCTCCTCTCTATCTGGACCAGCTAATTGGTGTGCAGCCTGAGTGCCTGAGCCTGCAGCCGATTGACTCGTCCTGCTTTCTACAGCCTGTTACGTCTGTGACTCTTCAATAACAGGAGCACAGCTAGCAATGCAGATTTGTTTTAGAGGCATTTGGCGTGTTAGGGAGAGCAAAATGGCTTTTTTTGTTTGGCATTCTCGAGTGTTTTGATCCCCACCTCTTACCAGTCGGGATCAGGACTACATCATGACACAGTTTCTAAACCACGAGTTAACTCAAGGAAAAAGAAGGGGATGACTTTTCTGCGTTCCATTTCACCTTGTGAGCCATTGATGTCCTGTAGGGCTCGTTTCTGTTTATTACCCGTCAGGCAAGGTAGATAGACCCTAACTATAGATGCAAATACTGGAAATTTCAACAAAAATACAAATTACAAATACAAATCTGCATTAGCTAAACTTTACTGAACATTGAAAACGAGACAATATTTTTTTGTTTTTTTTTTACGTTTTTAAAATGTCTGGTTTGATAATATTAATAGATTAATAGTGATATATATGTATAATAATAACAACACAGCCATCACTTTGTACTTGACATATGGAAGCATACTGCTGTTGCTCTTTAATCACCCACATTTCTGTGGTCATGAGTTACACTGCACGCATAATCTGTGTAACATTCAGGGTGACATATCTAAGGATTTATAGTAGGATTTTGGACACTGGCAGCGCAGAACAGGGAGAGCACAGTGGCTCGCAATTTGCGTCCATTTCTTTGCTCGTCCTCAGCGCAGCTCCTGCTCTTGACAGGCTAATTAGTGGCTCTTCATATAGAACAGAATACGTCTGTGTGCGTGTGTTAAGCAGAGCGTTAAGGCACTCATTAGTGCGTAACACAGGGAGCTAATTAAAAACCTGTTTGCTTACACATGCGTATTGAACATATGATCACAGCAATTTTCTCCAGTGCAAGCACATTTGAATAAGAAAGCCAAAGCCATCAGGCACAATCCGTATTGAAGCCGGATCTAATTTAGTGAATCTTTCTCAGTCCGGCCGGCAAATAAGAGGCGAGGTGAAAAATGACTGCATGAATTGCTGAACGGAGCTCTGAAGATTGATAGGGTTAAAAATAATCTGCACCCCCTCGTCCTCTTCTCTTGTGTTTTCTTATTCCTCAAGATCTGCTACGTGACAAAACTTAGAAATGGAAGAAAGCCAAGTTTCCTATTAGACAAGCCTCAAAGTGTTAGTATAATATCCAAGAAAGCAATTTCTATTGACAGCTGCATAGATGGGATTTTCAGCCTCATGTCAAGTGAGGTGGATCTTGTCAAATTCTAAAAATTGGATGGTTGTCTTTGCATTTGCAAGTGGGTTGTAAGGACAAGAAGCTGATTGAGAGAGGAGAGGGCACGGGAGGGCTGGGAGCAGAGAGATAATGAAGAATGGAGCATTCTTTAGCTTATATTTGGGCTTTTGTGAGAACTTGGCTCATTCTTCCAGGTCGTATAAGCTGGAGTTGCCACAGTTACAACAGAAAAGGCTGATAAAGTAGGCAGCATCAGACAACCTCTGCTTGAGCTGCACAGCAGCAACACTGAGGCCGTGATTTCTAAAGCAGAGCCCGGGAAAAGAGAATCCTGCATGCTGATATCAATGCAATTTCTCCACCATTTCTCAGCGTGCAGCAACCGACACAGCTCCATCCAGCTCTGCTCTTCACAGCAACTTAGAGTTGATTCCTCAGAAGAATCAACACCCGATACATTTTCTGTATGGATAGCTGCTCCACTTTGACCAGAGTTTAATCACATCTCTTATATTAACATCATTGTTCTACAGAGGCCCTTCAAATCGATTGATTCATTTGGATAATGCCAAGAACTTCTCTCCCGGAAGTTTGTAATTTTGTATTAAAAGACTAATTCACATCGGACTACATTTAATTAGGTTGAGTGCATTTTGATCACACGCTGTCTGTGCAGGCACACCCAGCAGCCGCATGTTTTAAAGATGGCTGCCTCCAACGAGAGCTTTTCAGCACAGAAAATGAAGCTCTGCTGGACGGAGCTTCTTGCAAATCCCACTTGTCTCTGGAGCCATGGTAATGCTACTGTTGTTTTCTTTTTAAAGAGTAGACAACTAATGTTTTCTGTTCATTTGGTGTTCATTATGGACATCACTGTGTCTTGTGTACAGTATCTGACTTGATTTATTGTTTGATGCATAGCAAAGGTCAGTTTTTCCAATTTACATAAATCTTTATTTTCTTTTAATAGTCAATAACCATTAAAGCTCCAGCTCCTCCACAACCCTATTAGAAATAAGCCGTATAGACAAGGGATGGATATATTAAAGTGGAATGTTCAGGTAAATTGACCAGGATGTCTCCTCTCATGTATTAGTAATGCTCTGACATAATTGACGTAAACTATGGCGGATTTTTCATTTTTATCGTCAGGTTTGTGGTGCAGGCTGTTTCCAGTCCTCTCACAGTCTCCTCAGTGTTCTCGGCTGAATCCGATTTGACAAGTATCAGGTTGGTCTCAGACAGTCCGCTGAATACAAAGCATGTCTTTGGCTCCCCAGCCCCGTGTGACCTCTGGGCTCCCATCGATCATCAAACTGTCCCTTCGGAGCTCACTACTTCAGGGAAAACAATTGTAAGTTGGAACAATAAATCAGCCACTGACTCTGTCAGATGGAGAAAACTGGAGAACTGGACCTGGATATAAAAGGTGGACATGTTAAGGATCTACATCTGGAAGAGGGTAACTTTCTTTGAGTAACAGATTCTTAGTGATGAGAGGGCTTGTGTGGTTTGTTAATAGTGGTAGTGATGAAAAGTAATCTTCTGCTACATCCAGTTTCAGCGCCTCAGGACAGTTTGCTTTAATTCTTAATGTTCTCTTCAAATCAATCACATATAATGCAGTGATTTAAAAAAGAGAAAAATAGACAAGATAAGTGTGGAACATTCAAATATTGAAATGGTGAAATGTCTGGAAGCGTGCAGATACTGTCTAATCGGGATTCTGCAGGTGAGCTGGACAAATTGCTTTTGGAAGGCTGCCAATCAGGACTTCTTTGTAATATATTGACTGAAAGAGGGATTTTGGTGTTCGAATATGCAAAGATACATCGTCTTTGGGTTTGAATAAAGCAACATTTAGTTGTTTTTTAGTGTCCATGAGAGAGTGCATACATTTTCCCCAAATGAATGAAGCTGTGCTCCTGTCCTAGTGGCTCCCAGCTCTAAACAAATCCAGTTATATTCATGCCTTTGCCATGAAATGCATTTAATTTTAAATTAATTTCATACAGGCGCATAAAAACTACATATAGATGAAATACGAGAAGGTAAATCTGCGCTATGTCCAGCATGTCGAGGCACCCCAGAAAAATGGGTAAAAAATGTGGACTAAAAAAGCCACTGTGTCTCCATTATGTTGTCACGGCGGTTTTATGTGAGCAGGCGCCGACAGCTTCTTAAAACATCAGTGATTTGTTGTTTTTGAATGGGCCAGCATCTGGCTGGTCTGCTGGTGCTCCACATTTCAATGGTCCCTTTGCTTATTCACCGTAATCTGATCAAGGTTTTTCAGTCTGTCTGAGACCAGGGTTATCGGGACTCGTTTAGGGTAGGAGCGGGGATGTCTGCTCATTGTAGCAGCTTCCAAATCCTCACGGACAGGTTCATTACAAAGGGAAATTCGTTTGTTTTCCTTCTTCCAAACAGCTGAGGTCCCAACCTCTTTTTAAAGTGCAGGTTTTGAGTGTGCAACTCCAACACTGACTGTTACTGAGTCTTCCCAGGACTGAGATCCTACCAGCATCACCAAATTGAATCTAGTCACAGATCTGAGAACAGCTACTGGTATGTTTTCTAGATCAGAGTGCTGGGACGTGATCTGTGCAGACCCACTATATCAGAGGAGGCTCGCTTTAAGAAAAATCACATTTTTCATAACAGACATTCTTCTAAAGCATGCTTCTTTCTTTTATTTATTTATCTATTTTTATTTTTTTTGACAGTTTTTCTCAGTGGCTAAAACACTAAACCCTATTGTCTGAACCTAAAAGGCCATTTCCTGGACCCACTGGCTGAATCAACTTTCTTTTAGCAAAACCATAACCACTTTTCACTTCTTTAGACACAACTTGCTATCACATTTTCAGTGTGCCAAGTCTGGACACGGCATGCCTGGGGCTTTGCCCCCGTCGCCTGGCCAGACGAAATGTGACCTGATGTGGATGAAGTCCTGTGGTCTGACCCGGTATGGAAAAATGACACCATGGCTGAGTAATGGACTCATTTGCATATTTTTGTACTTTATTTTTACATAGGCTTTTTACATAGGCTCACTGAATACAAGTGATAAACTTGAGGGGGTTTGCATCATGCATTTATCCTACAGTCAACCATGAATATTTATTTTTACAGCTTCATGTCCTGGGAATTGCGTTTTCTATTTTTCCAGTAGTGCTTAGTGACATGTTTAGTGTAGTGTTTAAATTTGATTGACTCGGGCCACAATTTGACAACATAGTTCAGTTTTGAGCAAAGATTGAACTATTTTGAGGTGAAATTTTGTTTTTGCAAGAGGAGTCTGAGGATTTGTGAATGTAGCTTGAAAATTGGATTTTTTTTGTTCACCGTTTAAAGAAAGGAGAGCAATTTTCGAGAATTGTGTCTTTGCAATTGAGAAAAACTTTTTGTAAAAACAGATCTATTTTTGCAACTACTTCTGAATGGAAATCTCTAAAAACCAGAGCAGCTCAGGTGATGTTCAGCACCTGGTTCAGCTGCCACAGCTTGAAAATGCGGCCTTTTAAAACTTACTGGGATGGAGATAAGGACTAATGAGTGAACATCGTTATCGTAGCAACATTTGTATGCAGGAGGAGCGTGATGAAAAAACAAAGCCTTGGGTAAAAACAAGGTCAGACAATGGCCAGTAAACTTCTGAGAGTTTCTAATATGTGGAATAGGGTAATATGGTCTAACCTTTTGAATGCAACGGTGCAATACCCCCCAGAATAAAAGCACATTTTCAGAATTGTGATACATTTTTGGCTTAATTACCTTACGTTTATTGTATTGCTAATGTTGGGCAACTATTGCATGAAGGGACGAGCTGAAAAATGGATAGTTGTGGCACTCCTCCCATAGCTAAGGAATGTAATGTCACTGTAAAACATCTCTGAGATGCAAATGCACAGCCCGCAAGCAAATTAGTAATGCTTTAGAGACCAAGCTACCCCCTAAAACCACAAAAAATGTCAAGGGACGAGTTTTGAGTAATGTTGGAGGATCGGACATGAATTAGACATTTGAATGAGTCCTCACCAGTCTTCTGCAGAGCTAAAGCGCTGGAGGGCTGTCCCATTTCTGGGATTCAGGTGTGCCGGAGCAGCAGAGCTAGAAAACCGTGCAGGACAGTGTGCCTTAAGCACCCGGGGATAGGAAACACTGACACATGTGATCAACAAACATGCTCACAAAAGACAGAAATAGAGTCAATTCAATGCTCTCGTTTATCTGTCAAACTGAGAATCTAGAACATCTTGTAAGATAGCATGCTGTTGTGTTTCAGGACAGCAACGGACATAGTTTTAGTGTATCACACATCTAAGACAAATGATTTGTACCACATAAATGACTGATTTGTTAGTCTGACATCTAAACCCGAAGCCTCCTTTGTGAGGCCGAGACAATGAGAACAAAGTCTCTGCTGAATAGAGGGCCGTTCACACTGCTGATGCCATGTATTTCCTATTAGTCATGATACAGAACAGGAAAAAGCTTTGTGATATAACACAGATTATCCTTCCATGTTGGATACCTCAAAAAGGAGAGGCTAATGGCTACTTTCACCTATGAACCAAAGAAGGGGTGACTCTCACATTCTCTTTGAAAATCCACTTCCTGTCCTCAGCAAATAACACAAGAAAAGACAAGAGATCAAAAGGAGATGGGAGTGGTGCCCGTAGTCAGGCCCTAACTACAGGCGTGGAATATTTATTTACTTTGTGGTGACATTTTGCCAAACAGCTGCAGTGGGCCTCGGACTTGGCCCGCTGCCTTACAGTGGCTTTACAGTACACCAGAACAAATGGGTTTGGTCAAAGATTCATTTACTACTACAAAAAGCTGAGTATTTCCCCACAATTTTATTCATGTGCAGCTGGCGGAAAATAAATAAATAAACAAAAAACTCCTACAGTCGAGCACGTTCTGCATTTCAAACTGATCACATTCTGCGGGCATATTCTGAAAGCCTGGTTAGGAGATTTCGGTTCCATATTTCAACATGAAACACATTTCACATGTGAAGTTTGGTTGGAAGAAAACAGCAGCGTGTTTGTTTAGGCAGATCAGTCCAGCTGCCACTTTCCAGGTGCCTCCAGTATATGACGTCAGTATGAGTTACCGTCATGTTAACTCAGGGCCATTTTGAGCCGTGTTCAAATAGAGGTTACATGTAGTTCACTGCATGGGGGATATTACTACTTATAGATCCATGTAGCCCAGATACGCACTGGATGGAGCATCCATGTAGCCCAGATGTGCATGGAGGGAGCATCCATGTAGCCCAGATGTGCATGGAGGGAGCATCCACTTGGGCATTCCCCTGATGTCTTCTGGGTAGACATCGGGGGGGGGTCCTCCCTTTGGTGGGCTGCCTGGGTTCTGTGCTCCATCGGGAATGCTGGCACTCTGCGATGGAAGTCCTCCCCGCTAATTATTAAACATAATTCATGACATACATTTTATTTATTTATTTTTTTCAAACATTTTTATTAGTTTTGTGTTTTAACAAACAGAGAAAAAAAAAAAAAAATTGTACACTGTGCAAGCAGTTACCTTACATGAGTATGGGACATAAAACAAAAACCAACAGAAGAAAACAAACAAACACAAAGGGCAACATAAGAAAAAAATAATAATAATAATAAGTAAATAAATAAAAGGAAGCCGCCATACAATCAGAATCAGAATCAGAATCAGAATCAGAATCAGGTTTATTGCCAAGTAGGTTTTCAGACTTACAAGGAATTTGCCTTGGTGTTTAGTGCACAACACAACACTTCTATGAGAAGCAAGAATAAAATAAAATGTAGAAATAAAAATATAAGACAGAGAATGATAAAACTGAAAAATACAGTCTTTAAAAATATAAATCTGAATGTACAAATGAACAATCTTTAAAAATATAGATCTGACTGTGCAAATTAACAATTGAGATGTGCAATGTCACATTCCAGTTATATCATGTCTCTAATGGTTGCCAAACATTAACATATTGAAGAGCCTGATATCGAAACAATCATAACTAGCCAGGTGATCAAAAAAAAGAAAAAAGACACATAGTAATACCAAAGGAGGATATACATTAGTTGTAACCTGGTGAAACCTTCCACTTTATAGAAGTCTGACCTCTCATCACAAGTTGTGTCAGCTCTTTAGGCAAATAGCTTAGCACAGGATGACATACATTTTAAATACACAAGCACTCACTCATTTTCTCATTCTATGGTTCCTGTGGTTCTGATCATTAGTTCCCACAGTTGTGTGCTCATTAACTTGCTGCTGGTGCTTTGCTCTGCCCTGTTTCCGTGCACATGCTATAGGGTATTCTCAGTTACGCTGTCCTAGAACTGGTTTTCAGATTTAGCTTCCGTTTGCATTTTTTTTATATCTTCTCCCTCATCCCACCTGGTTGGGTTTTAGTTTCTTTTTTAATTATTTTTTTTTATAAAAAATTAATATAGCAGTATTTTTAATTGTGATGCTTGCATTGTTTATTATATGTTATTTTTTAACTAGGGACTACGGATGAAAATTAGCTTTGTAGGTACAATCCGGCATATTTACATTTGTTTTCACTGATGTCCATTAATGTGCTTTGTCCCTATTCAAATAAATAAATTAAATTAAATTAAATTAATATACTATATTAATATATACTATAACTATATTAATATAGCATCAAGGGCAGATTGATGTCCATAAAGCATCCAAATCATTATTTAGCAATTATTACACATAAACAAATACAATTATACTGATTTTTTTATCCCATATCAAGCTCTGTGTACTTTTTCCTCTTTAGAAATCCTTACATGCATGCATCAGCAGATGGGACAAACCGGCTTTAGTCTCATGTTCCTGCATAAATGTGTCTCTCAGTCTGTCTGTTCTGAGTGAGACCTGCCCCTCACCCAGTGGAACAGACTCCAGCTGCCTCCCCTGACGTCTTCTTCCCCTTCCCCTTTATTTCGCTCTGCCTATTTTAAGAAGCGTCTCCTGCTGTATGGTCATGAGGTCGATGCTTCTGATTAATCACCACCTTCCTACAAGCCTGGTGCGTGCAGAAGCACAACAGCAGGCTGTGGACTGGCTTAAACTCGTACTTATATTCCATCCACGTAAAGACTTATCTTTGTGCCATTACTTGCCTGTTCTTCTGGTCTCAAGAGCCTTCAGCACCCAGCTCCTGTTATCACCGTGTCTGCCTCATTGGAAACCCAGCTATCTTCTTAATGGACCTTGGAATGATCTATTTTGGACTTGATTTTTGAATATATCTTTATTTGAGTTATTACCGCTCTCATCCTACGTTTGAAAAAAAAAAAAAGTTTCAGGGCTTTGTATTTCGTTGAGTTCAAAAATCGTATCTTCAATGCAGACTTTCTAAAACCCAG
>JABUIW010000174.1:388944-407101 GCA_013363375.1 Menidia beryllina | reverse complement strand
ATTTTTCCATAAAGTTAAGCTTTTTGAAGTAGTTCCCAAATGAGAATGACAGTCTGATCAGACGATACCAGAAAAGTGTTTGTTTGTGTCAGCTTTACCAACAGACTTTACATGTTTTTCTGAACACATCCATGACTTCTCAGAGAAGCTCTGTTAGTTGAAACGTTGATGTAAAAAGAAAAATTCAATTTGAAATCCTAGTTCATAGTTCATAAAAGTAAAACTGAGAGCTCAGATCAAATTTACAGTCTGAATTAAAGCTCTTCACGATGCTGGGTGGGCTGTGAGTTCAAGGAAAAGACATAAAGTGCTCTCAGTAACCTCTGGGGCCTGTAGCAGAGAACAGTGTATTCAGAATCAGCCAGGAAAGAGAAGTTAAGATCTGAAGGAGCAGAGACAGTAGGAGGACCTGCTGATCTTCAGACAGGCATGGACACTTCTAGATCAGGGTTTGAGAAAGTCTCCAGAATGATGGAGGGAGGCTTAAAGGGAAGAAAAGTGTCTAAAAAGCTGCCAGAGAGGCCTGCAGACATCCACCAGCAGCTGCAGGACTGGAGCTGGTGGAGGAGCCAAGCCAAAGTCCATGTGGGATTTAAGAGATCCCGAGACTGATCACACAAAAGTTTTATCCAAAGCAAGTCTGCGGGAACAGCTGCAGAGTCTGTGGGACTTAACAACAAGAGAAACTGTCAGAAAGGAGGGAAAAACAACCAGAGGAGGAATGGAAACTGTGTTCAAGACCAAAGAAAGCCTTGCATTATAACCCACAATCATCATATTCTGTGAGAAAAAGGAACAGCATGTGTAGTAGAATCTATTTCAAAGTGCTTTAGAAATTGAAAATAATTTCCCTCTGGGATTATGAAAGTATTTCTGATTCTAATCTGAGTAGATGGAGGCCAAAACCAGTAGTGGAGAGTCCAGAAAAAGTGCTGTTTGTTGTTTCCAGACACCTTGCTTACTGGGAAACGTTGACCTTCAATGTATACTATTAATCTCACATCAGTTGTATGTAAATTAGTTTGAGTAAATTTGGCTATTTATGTTTATTATAAACACTTACTCAAAAAATAGTGGTCCAACACCAAAGTCATTTTCTGTCATTGATCCTTGGCAGTAGATAATGGAGACTTTCCGACTCACCAGTAGTAACCAAAAATAGTCAACTGTGTTTTTAGATGGTGTCTAAGGCCCCCAGAATAATGCTTTCTGAGGAGTTTGCCAAAGTCCTGAGAGAGGGATTACCCTACATCATTTGAAGACATGATTTATGGAGCAGTGCCCCTCCTAATCAAATCAGCATAAGCTCCAAGACCAAGTTCTTCAGAGGGATATCTTTGAATATTCCATAAGAGCTTCTCTCTCTGACAGATGACCTACTAAATCCACCTTCAACTCCAACACATTTCAGAAGCAGCAAGCAAACTTAATTTCTGCATAAAAAAGAAATAAATGGACAGAAGCATTTTCTACCTTTTACATCTAGTATTAAGACAAAGAAGAAATGACAAACGCTGCTTCATTAAAATGGTTTATGCACTGAAATTAGTCACAGGATGTTTTTATACTCAAAAGTCAGTCAAAACTTACCAAATAAATTAAATAAATAAACTAAATCACATCAGTGATTTGCATTATCCTATTCAAAATCATTTAATTTCAAAAGTGGTAAATGCTGGAATTCCAAATAAAAAAAAAGGAATTCAGAATTTTAAATTTGGCGGTTGCAGGTTATCTGAAAGATAACATTTTCTATCTTGTATCCTATACTTTGCTAGCAACACAAAGTGCAAACAAAGTTTTTTAGCAGACTTTCCATAACCATGTGTTTAAGTTCAACAGGGCCCACACTGAGGAGGACCCTATGATTTATGCTGTAAGCACACGCTGTGCTATACTTAGAAAAACACAAAAAAATCATGAAGCGGCAGGATCCCAGGGGAGCCTGATGGCTTAAGACGACACTTCCCATTCTCTAAAAGAGTCTCCCAGGCTCAAACGGATTAAAGACGGCAGAGCAAGAGGCTGAGACAGAGAGGTCAGCGTCAGGAGATGTGATAAGAGCGAAAAACAAAAAATGAAGAAGCTGTTCCACATTTTAGGAAAGGCTTTCAAGCCCAGAGTAGCCTCTTATGCTTTCACTCAAACTTGGTGCTGGAATTATTCAAGAAAAAAAGCCCATAGGGCCAGTGTGCAGTCCACTGGCTGCTCAGTCTGTCTTCCAGAAGACGTCTGGGTCAAAATAATGGGGAGGCATTGTTTATTCATCAGTCTAAACAAAGTTTGACCACCAAAAAATAATGACCAGAAAATTTGAAAATAGAGCTTTGACTTTTCAAAGAACTTACTTTTGATTAACCTAGATTGTTGGTTCTGGTGCCTGATTCATTGTAAATACTGTTCATTTTCTAGACTGGTTGTGAAGAAGTGGAATAAGGCCATTTCAACCCTTTCAACTTTGGGAATATACAAATAAATGTATATATATATATATATATATATATAATTTTAGTGCAGCTCGAGAGGAAAAAAAAAGAAAAAAAGGGATGTTGTTGGTGTGAACTCTAAATTGCTATCTTTTAGCTATTCCGTGGCTGTGAAACTGACAGTATTCATTGGCTCATATTTTGTGACATTCTGTGTACTACATTAGGAAATGAATTCTCTGCAGAGAAGATATGGGCTATATAAAGACTAATCTGGCTTAATCACTTATAAAAGATTAATACAATCCGTTATTATAAGACATACAACCTTCATATGATTTGTACAAGGCCTGTAAATATTTTATCACTTTTTGAAGCTATGCTTGATTATAGTACACCATATAAGTCAGACTATGGAACACCATATAAATTAAACTGTGAAGCACCATGCAAATCAAACTAAGTGTGTTCTGTTTCGAATGCTTTAAAGACATTCGCTTTTTGCTCTCTAGTTCCCCCACAGATGGCTTTGGGTCTTTTGTCATTAAAAAGTCTGATTACTATCCCCATGGGATCCTGTTCATGGATAAATGAATACTAAAATACACATTTAAGACAACCCTTTGTTGTTGAACTCTTACTGTAGCTGTACTACTATTGTTTTTTTGTTTAATTGAATGCAATGCATACCAGGGCAACATTTTCTTTAACAATTTAAAAAAAAAAAAGTAGATTGGATATAGCCCATTAATTGACATGTAGCAATATATTTTTTTCTTTAAGTGAGATACTTTTAAGAAAGATAAAGTAAAAGACTGATTTAATTAATCTAATATCTTAGTGTTGATTAAGGAAAATATTCCTCGGGATATTTGATTGGGAATAGGTCAAATTTATGGTTCAGAAGACACTATTTGTGAGAGTCAGCAGATCTAACGGTGTGAATACAAATACGTTTCTAAAGAAGCCAGGGATTGTGCTTCTTAAGTATCCTTGAAGAATAATGAGATGTTCTAGCTTTACACAGGTCTTTCTTTTATGTTGTTCCCAGTCTGATTGATATTTTTTTTTAATCAGAAGAATGTCCCTTTCTTTCCAGCCTTCTTTTATTCTGCTCTAAAGTATTTGTGAATTACACCAGAGTCACGTGTGACTGATTGGCTTTGTTTTCAGGAGGCAACAGTGTCGTACACGTCCCAATAATTGTGTTGTCAGTAACACTGTCGAGTCCTGCAGGAGTAAAGTTCAGATCTCCTGCTGTATCTGCTGAGTGAAAACCATGATAATGGAGTTAATTCTTTGAATTTTCTCTGTAGGATTGTGTACACGTTTCAACATTTACATGAAAAGTCACACATGAAGTTCTATCTATCTATCTATCTATCTATCTATCTATCTATCTATCTATCTATCTATCTATCTATCTATCTATCTATCTATCTATCTATCTATCTATCTATCTATCTATCTATCTTTCTCTTCTAATTTCCCTTCTCATTATGGATTCAACATTGTACTTTTTCTGTAATATTTTTCCAAAAACGGGGGGCATTTCTTTTACCCACAGGACTCATGTAATAAGTAAGTAGTGAGTATCTGAGGAAGACTATGGTTGTTTGTCATCTGACATTTCTGTGTGCAGCAAACCACCACTGGACTTACGTAAACCTCAGTAAAGTGGTTACTTAACACTCCACCCGTGGCTCTGAAGTTAATTCAATAAAATAAGGTTTCTTTTATGTGAGCCTTTTCAGACTCTTATGAATAGAAGTGTTTTCCATATAATTTAATACTTCTTCAGCACAAAGTACACCAATCAGCTTAATGCATGTCCGATGACCAGAGACGTGTGAGGGATAGAAGTGGGGTGAATTATGCCTGCTTTTTGTGTCAATCTGTGCAAAGCTCTTAAACCTTTAACGGAATACTCGAGAAGTCCATTTGGATCTGAAACTAAATTAGTTTTTTCTTTCTGGGCTTCGGCCCCCTGTGGCCCAACAATGGATGAGGGGTATTAACAACTGATACATTTCCAAATGTCTCATTCGCGTTTTTGTTTTTGTGTAATCAGTTTATTTTTGCTTAATTCTTTTATTTTGCCCGCGTGTGCCGTCTGCTGAGCTTCTCTCTATGCCACCTGTGGTTTGGGTTACTTATAGCTTCACCACTTCTTGTTTAGTATTTTCCTTTAGGATAGATTCTGAAGGTTTTTTATTGTTCAGAGCTGAATCCTCATCATTGCTGACTTTAATCAGGCTTCTGCTTTCAGCACATATTTGTTTTATTGAACGTCCTTGGTGATTAGAAGTGGGCTTTTCCCGCCTCAGCAGCCTTCATTTAACTTGACCTTTCACAGTTTTCCTCTCCCAGTAATTCCTGAAGAATGGACTGTGGTTGATTAACCAACTGAGTGCAGAGTAAATTATGAACGTGCAAATGTAAACGCACATTCACACACTGGTGGAGGCATCTGATGGATTGTGGTGTTTGGTTTCTTGCCTAGCAGCGATTTGATATGTAGTTTAGGAAAGCCCAGATCGCTCCACCAACTGTCCAATAGGAGAAGAGGCCCTTTCTCTGCTGGGCTGGTGGAGATGCAGAGTGGTCTCAGTGGTCCATGAGAGCACATCCTGTCTGGGGCTTCAACACACAACCCCGCGTCAGCAAATCACATCACAACAAACGCTGTCCGGGGTTTGTGTTCTTAGAGTCACTTATGCCATCATGCAGTTAATCCAGAATCAACGATTTGTCACTTTGGGAGTGGACACAAACAGTTCCAACGATATTAAGAGCACTAAACTCCCTCTGTGTGTAACGGAAAAGAGCGAGGCTCTGCAGACACACAGACATCCAGAGGCACGCGGGCAGTCCGCCCCTGTCTCTGGCCTCCCTCCGTCTTTTGCTCTGTCCGGTGGATGAAGAATGAATCTGTCTGGTGTGACAGTAAAGTCTGGCAAATTGGGTGTTAGGATTTGGTTATAAATACACACTTTAGCATTGTTTGCTATCACATGATCTATGTAGATTACTGATTGTTTTATTTCTTGTATAACTATATGAAGTATCTGGCTGTAACCACAGATTCTCTTTGCTCTCTCTTTTCTTTCTCTCTTTTCTTTCTCTGTTGCATTAGATCCACGTCTTTAAGTCAACACACACACACACACACACACACACACAAATCATTTGATACCACATTCCAATGTCACCAACATGAATTTACGATCCGGCTTGTTAGTCTTACAGATAACTACCCAATAGGACTTGGTTGTGTCCAGTCCTCCTTTTGAGGGGTGTGCCCAGTTCAGGAGACAAAGACCCATCACCCCCAGACCTCAGGGCTCTTTACCACTGAGACCCAGAGAGAGAGGTTTCCTTTGTGAAGAGCCCAGCGCTGAAATACTTTACCTGTGACCCAATAAATGTCAAATTTTTACTCTTGATCGACTCTGGTTTATTCTCAGGTTTCCAACTAAAGAATCGGGCTAACATGGGCTCCGGCCACATTCTGTGAGCACCAAAACACTGCAGCTCCTGAAGTCTTCCCGGGGTTTCGGAGCTCAGATCCACGTTCCAGCGGCTGGTTTGTGCGTCACAGAACTCGGGCACATTTCCCAGTTTTCCCCCTGCGTTGGGCCTGTAAACGAATTGCTCGGGGCAGTGCGGCGTCCACCCTGTCAACAGCGCTTAAGTCCAGATTTACTCTTGTAGCTCCAAAGTCTGTGCGTGTCAGACTGGATGTGTGACAGTGACGTGAACGAGATGAGCAATCACTTAAGGAAGTAGGACTTATTTCAGTGTAGTGAGTCAGAGCTCTGGTTGGTGCAGCCAAAAGGGTTTTTGCTTAATCATGTTTGAACTTTACTCTGAAACTCAGTGTATCCACAGGGTTTTTATAACCTCTGAGGCTGGTGGCTAAAGATGCCTCCTCCTCTCCATGATGGGGATTAATGACTGTACTGGATGGAAAACGGCTGGATTTTTTCATGATTCTGTTAATTATTCAGTCTTTTTGTAATTCGGCACGAATTCTGTTTTGGCTGTCTGGGATATCATCAGTAATTCCACAAATTGAAAAAATTAAGTGATCAAGAACAAGTTATGAGTTCATTGTCAGTTTCCATGGTGACACTCGACAACCCTCTGGATTTATGAGTCCTTGATTGTCACAATGGAGGGTTTTGAAACGTGGTTTCCTCAGGTGTGGAACAGGCAGACGGCTTACTGATGTGCAGAAATCACCGTGAGCAAATCCATGATTTGACAAATTCATCATAAGCTCAGGGAGAAAACAAACAGTCTGTCGTGCACATGCATCCAGCGGTGTGGTCCAGAGGACCGAGGTCGGCAGTAAAGGGATATCTGACAGAATTCCATCTGGGAAGAGGCTAAACATTTTTAATAGAAAAACCTCTGTTTGTGCACGTGTTCACAAGCAGAGCCCACAGTCGCAGACACCAGGCTGTACTGGTAAACGGTACCGGAGAGCATCCACAGAGCTTCTGAAGCTTTGGGTTATATATTCTATTTTTTTCACGTTTAATTTTCATTTGTAAATTTGAATTAGTCATACTGTTGTTTTTATATCACTTCCATTTTTAAAAAAAGTTATTCATGCTTTTTTAAATATTTTGAGCTCACCCTATTTATTTAGTTGATGTTTATCTCTGTTTTTAAACTATTTAAACTAATTGCCTAGTTTGAAAAAACTTTACTTACTTTATTTTACTTTTTAAATGAATATTCTTTGAAATGTTTACTTGAATATAATATTCAAATTATTATTAGTATCAATGCATGTAGTATTTCTGCTGAAACACGTTGCCTTTTCTTTCTCACATTTATTTCCTGCAGCACACAAGCTAAAGGTTTTTTTGACCACCCCGATGCACAGAAAGTAATAAGATGTAATAGTCCAGTAGCAAATGACCATGGAACCAGGATGCGTGCACGTGCACGTGCACGGGGAATGGCGCAGACACTTTGGGATGCTGAAACACCAGGAACAACACTGTCCTACAGAAGGGGCGCTGACAGGTCAGATTGATCCTCGCTGTGGAAACGGGTCAGGCAGAATAAATGACAGAAAGTGAACATCGGTCTTTAAGTTGATGGCAGATTAGGACTAATGCTTTCCATCCACCCACCCATCCCAATGCTAAAGTGTGGAGAGGGATTTGCACCTCTGCCCTCAGGCTTACAATCTGTTCACATCCAGGAGAGACTTTTTTCAGAACTCTCAAGTACAGCATTTCTTAGCTCATCTTTCTTGCTAAGACATATGCCCTATAGCTATTTGATGGATGGAACACAGAATAGTTTAATGGGAGAAGTGCATAAGGAAGGTAAATACAGCATGAGAAAATGGTTAAACAAATCCAAAGGATTAAAAAAAGGCCTTCAAAATGTACGTATTTGATCAGATTCACCATTCTTCCCATCGTCCTGCATTTTTGTCTGAACTGCCCTAAAATAGGTGCTGATATTAGGAACACTTTAACAGCTAACAAAGTTGGTCACCACCAGATGTAAGGATTATAAACAACTCTAAATTAGTCCATGTCCAAGAGCAAGATTGTTTGCCAGAACAACTTACTGATGTCACATGAGTCCAGACCTCATCCACTACTGTTAGCTTCTAAAAAGAATTTGCAGAGAAATAATCAAATTATACTCTATTAAAGAAGCTGGCATGTCAAGATGGGAGAACAAAAGTCTCTAAAAATGTGACATTATCATTTTACAGATTCTAAGTAATTGATTGGTGTACTTCCAACAAATATAGGAGTGGCCTGAACTCAAAAAGGTAAACCTGTCAAGAAACACTCACTCCACACCTGCACCTCGTGGTGATTTTTATACATTTATTGATAAATGCACAATCACAAAGAACCAATCCAAATGAGAAGTAATCAGTATGCCACTGAAAAGAGATCTTCATGCTGTGCAAAGTCGACCAAACAATGAGTGTACGATGCAAATCAAGTACAAAAATATACATGGTAATACACATAATGCTGCAGGTATTTCAATTTTGACAAATTTCACAAAGCCATTCGGCCATCTAAATCTGATGCTCCTTATTGATTGGACAATAACGTCTAACGAACTCATTAGATAATATTAGACAATAAGAAAACATTCTTTAAGGCAGCATGGAGGCCACTTTAACCACGCAGTAAACTCTCAGACACTGATTTTTTTCTTCAGAGATACAATTAAGCTGAGGACCAGAGAGAGGGATGTATTATTCTGCAGCCTGTGTGTGTTTGTGTGTTTGTGAGTATGTGTGCGGGAGGGGGGGGGGGGGCTGCTTGTGATAATGATGTAAAAATGTGACAGTAATTACAAATGAAGGCATCAGTATGGAAATAAATCAATCAAGTTGTCCTTGTTTTAAGATGCAATTAAGTGTGTCTGTGCTTTGGGGGGGGCAGAACTCCTGCAGGACACCTGTGATGATGGGAAACAAAGCACCGCAGAGCGATGCGAGGCGTTATGTAATGTACTGATAACAGGTAAGAGGAGACACCTACAGCATTTCTATAGCTAACATTTAAGTAGCCTAACAGTAGCCTAACCTTTTGTAAATTTGCCAGTTGTTACACAAGACACGCGTAGTAGATACTGGAACATTTCATCACAAATATGTGAGAAAAAGGGTTTTGCCAGTCCTACCCTGCCACCTTCTGTTGACAACAAACCGAAAGACAATACTCCTTATTAAGGAGTTTTAATCTAACTTTTAGAAAATTCATTGTGTTGATACACAGTCATTGGCAGAGGCAATAGTCTCATTATACTTCTGTGAGTCCAGTTCAGTACTTCATGATAACCCAGGCCGTTGACCAAAAAATTTATAAATGGAAGTAAGCGTTGAGGGGCAGAGTACAGACCAACATCCCACTGGTGGACCGGGATAAGAGAGGGATCCTGATCACTGATTGAATGTTGTTACAAAACAGCCAGGCTGTTACAATGTGCCAGAGAAAGAAAAACCTGACACTGGTGCCAAAGCTATTGAGACGTGGTTTGAGACCAGTGACTGGAAAATCATCTCAGGAATATCACTGAGACATGATTCACATGAAGGTCAGCGGTGTGTCCTCGGAAAGAAGCTTTGTTCATCAAGTGGGCTCATTTGAAGAGAAAACATATATAAGGAGAGCAACGTTGTGTTCCGTTGTGAGTGTGATGGGTCAGTCATACAACTTAATGAGAAATCTGATCTTTGTTAGCTGGGTGAAAAACGAAAGACTGGCCTTGGCAGCAGGATCTATTAAGGCACGGATAGGGAAAGAGGAGCGATGGAAAGCAGGAGTTGCAGAAACAGTTAGGCTCAAAATAGATTGGAAACTGTAGAAGTTTGGTTAACTTAGTTGAGCCCAACCGCATGCACCATTAAACGTGGAGGTAGTGTTCTGTGTGAGTCAGTTCTCATTCGTGACTGCTAAAGAAATGGAGGGCAGGTTAGAGGCTTAATCTGTTCTCAAAAGTTTGAATTCTCTTTGATTTAGACATAGTGTATTAGCATCACCGTAACCATGTGTGCATGTCCCTGTTTGATTAATGTCAAAGGGTTTAATCTGCATTCAGCCCAACATCCCATGATTCTGCAGCATTTTGGGGAATACGCTCTCTTGCTCAGCATGAACAAAAACTTAAAAACTGGATGCAGGCGCTAATTTATGATGAAAATTCATTAAAAAAACTTATGAATCAGGGGTGCTGCAGCAGTTAAAATTTCAGACCTCATTATACTGGAAATGCTCCGCTAGAATCTTGTGACAGGGCATAAACAAAGACCCATATCCTTAATGATCAGATGCAACATTGTAAACAACAGTTGTATAGAGCTAAGAGTGTAATTATCCATGATTACCGCAGTCTATTGATGCTAAATATGGTTGTCGAGCTTTTGCAATCATGCAATGGATAAAAATTAAGCTAACCGTTTCAGCTTCTTGAGATTTTTTAAGATAAATATAATCAGGATAGTCATAAAATCTCCACCTAATTGTTCTAATACTTTGACTGCTGTGTTGTTTCCAAAGCCCGTGTGCAACACAGATCACAACTGTTGATGTCAGTCCAGATCAGGACACGGAAACAAAGCCTGCAGAGAACACTTCACTCTTCACCAGTAGTTTCACCATTTAAGGGAAACAAGGTTTATAAGTTTAGCATCTTCTGTGACATACCTTAAAGTCGTATTGGAATTCTTCAACTAAACTGAAAAAAGAACAAAAAAACACAGCGAGACAGGAACTCAATAAACACTCTTTTATTAACAAGGACAACAAAGGACGCAGCAACAGGTGGACACAGGATTAACTAAACTTGGAAAACAAAAATGTAAAAACTATCAAAACCAAGGAACTCACTGGGACAAAGAGAAGGACCCAGGACCAGGAGTAGACACGTGGAAATGAAGACAGATAAAAGCACTAAGACATTAAGGATCTGGAACAGCGTGATATGATGGAGAAGCTTTTACAGAGGGGTGTGACCAGTGGAATGAAAGCAGCTGAATGAGAAACAAAGGCGATAACCAGAAACTGAGGGAGGTAAAGGGAACTGAGACACAAGGGAAAACAAAGAAAAACATCAGAGTAAAACAGGAAACCAGAAACCAAGACGGACCACTAAAATAAAACAGAAACTAAAGCATGCAAAACAGAACCGAGAAACAACAAAAATCCAAACAAAGCCCGATCATAACCCGGTAAAATCATACCCAGATTGTAGAATGATGTTTGAATATTTTCAACAAGTAAAAAGGTCACAGGAATTGTCAGCTATATAAACAAGATGTCACTTACCGAGTTGGAATCTGCTTTGACAGCTTTTCAGCAGCAGTCAGCACGGTGTAGGAATTTCTTCTTGACTGCTTGTTTTCTGTCTTTAGAATAATATTTTACTGCTGAGAATGTGCTTATCACGCCATATTTATCGTTTGCTTTTACAGTCAGCACTGACATATATTACACCTCAGGCTTTTATCCTCCATGCCATGCCACTAAGCCAAAGTTAAATGCTTTCAGACGAAAAAGAACAGAAAATAGAAATCATGTCCCGTGCCTGGGACCTTTCTGTGGAGTTTCTGGAGTTCTGCCTGTGTCTGTGTGGGTTCTCTCCAGGCACTCCGGAGAGACATGTTAGGTTAATTGGACACTCCGAATTGCCCCAGGAGTGAACGTGAGAGTCTTTTTGCGGACCCCACTGGGAATGAGCGGTATAGATGTATAAATAGATGGAAGGATGTCGTGTGAACACGCAACCACTTGGAGCAGAAAATCCCCAAACCGATGTCTTTCATGTAATTTAAAATCAAAAGTCTGTGCTTCCTCTGCACAGCTTCTACAAAAAGTTTGCTTGTCTGAATGAGAGAAAACTGAAAATGTCTTGAAAGTGACCAGTTTTTAAAGATATAAAAGTCAGTCTGCTTCTGAGGCGTATTAGCTGTGAATTGCTGTTTGGAGAGTTTCCAGGCTCTGTGAAGAGCATCTGAACTGGCTTTGCAACACTCATGTGACCCAATTTAAATAATGTGTGGAGAAGAGTGAGTGGGGAGCATTTACATGCGGGAGATGACAACATGTTCGCCCCCGCACGTGAAGACAATGTGACTGCTCCCCCCCGCTCCACGCTGCAGTTCCTCTCCTCCCTGCTCACGCTCTTTTTGTTGACTTCTCTTCTTATTCCGTCTCTTCCCTGTCTCTTTCCTTCGGTGTGTTTTTCCTCTGGTTCTCGCATTAGCATAATGCAGCCCTCGCCTGCCAGTGGAGGGGAGCGTAACCTGCCCACACGTCCCTCAGCCGGACGCTGCCAGCTGGAGCTGCTCTGTTGAGCAGAAACCCTCAGGTAGTAAACGCAGTTGACAGGATAACGATAACCACAAAGACAAGGGATCCGTTATCAACAGGCAACGAGTTAAGTTTGAAAAACAGCATTTGGAAACTAGACTCACACAGTCTAGTTATGCTGGTTAATGCACCTCATTTGCATAAATTGCAGGAGGATGCTACTAATGGGATGATTCCAAGGGGAAATGTGAAGTATACGCACAGAACACACAGTCTAGAAATGAGATGACACTGTTTTTGTTTAACATAAAAATGTGCTCTTTCAGAATATACTTAAAAGTTTAATTAAAAAGTGGTTTCTTAAGAATAACTTTTTTAACCAAGCATAGCAATAAATATGTAATATGTAAATAAAGGAAAAGACATACCTGAAAAACATGAAAGCTTTGGACTCATAAAATACTGAAACAACAGCTACAGGGAGCTATATATCATTAACTATACAAAAGACACAAAGTAATGAGAACAGGAATAAGAGCCTTCCAGGTTGAATTTGATGTGACAATCACATTTGCCTGCTTACTTGCTTGTTCTCTGTGAATAGCATCTGACCAGTCAAAAGTAGGCGAATGGAAGACTTAATGATAAGTAATCCTACTATGATTTAGATTTACTGATAAACAGAAAATTGTTTCTTATTTTCTATTACTTGTATTCTTATTATTAAATTATAAGATTCCCCAACCAAATTCATCCAAAAGCATCCAAGTCACACACTACCAAGTGTGACGCAAAGCATGGGATGCAGTGGTCTTCTCTTTGGGACCTGCTCTTTTCCAGACCGCCCTATTTCTCCAGGCCTCCCGACCTATTTGAGCATTACCCACAGTGGAAAATGATGCTGGCACAGACTTAGCTAAACAAAGGAGGATTTGGTTTTGACCCAGGCCTCCATCATGAGAAGATGACACCATGCATCAACTCTGGAGACATCTCAAAGCCAAATGTAGGAAGTCTCTGGACACCATTCGTCTTTATAGGAATTAAAATGGTCCAAACAACTAAATCATTTTTGGTTTGCATCAGTCACATGATAAGGCATATATTGGCATTGTTATGCTGATGATACCAGTCATATCTGTTTGGGAAACTAATCAGTTGGTTAAACAACAAGTACACTATGTGACCAAAAGTCCTTATTCACCTGCCAAAAGTTCTCATTTACCTGCTTTGCCTTGAATATGAACTTAAATGATAGGCTATTTTTAATCCATAGGGTTTAATATGACACTGATGCATTCTTAGTAGCTACAACTGCTTTGGTCCATAAAGTATTGGTGTGTTTTTTTATTCATTTATTTATTCATTATCTGGGTCTAAATTTCCACTAAAGGTGTTCTATCCATCTCCAAAATGTTCCCACAAAGTTGGGAGCATAGAATATCTGAAGTTCTTTTGGTAAGTTGAATTATTCAGAGTTGCTTTTACTGAAACTAAATGGCCGAGCCCAGTTCCCAACTGCTTCCACTTTGTTCTCATACGGTTGACTGAGGAATGTTTAGGAGCGAGAGTATTTCAGACTGGACTTGTTGCACGGGCGGCCTCCTGTCAGCAGCTCACATGGATTCACTAAGCCTCTGAGGGGAACCTCTTCTTCCACAAACATTACTAGAAACGTTCTGCATGCCTAGGCGCTTTACTTTATACACCTGTTACCGTGGGAACGTTTGGAACGCCTGATTATTCGGATGAGTGAGTGAATATTTTTGGGATTATCGTGTATGTCTCAAAGACATAAAGTGCTTAGCCACATAGTTTCTCTTGATGGCACTTCCTTAGCTTCTAGGAGCACAATGAGGAACCTCACAGGGAGGCGGGGCCTGTCACAGCCACCACTGGCCAGATGTGGGGTGAAACCTGAGATTAACAAAAATTCACAGGGCTGGACGAGACAGACGACAATGCACACTAACTCCTACCTTCAATTCAAAGTGTCCATTTAACTCATTGACTGGCAGCCATTTTCAGAACAGTCCCATACTGCCAGACTTTTTTGAGCATTTTGACTGATTTTTCAAGAGCCACAGAATAGTTTGTGCTATGACTATGTAAACACCGAACACACCAAAAGAAAGAGTAGACTCTCTTCTACCATCAGGAAAAAAGATTTTGTTTCTACCTTATTCCGTTCTTCTTCGACGTGCGTCTCACCGGCGCCATTTCTCTCATAGCGAACCATTGCGTTTGTTTTTATTTGCTTACAATCTATGCTAATCTCCCATCAAAAGTGGCACAGCTACCTAGAGGGTAAATTTGTTAGTCCATACTCTGTCTAGAAGCCGATATTTACGGAAAAACTTTCGCCGATCGTCCCCCAAGCCACTCGCATTGAAAAACATAAAAGACGTCTATAGAGGTCTTTGGCAGCGAATGAGTTAATCTAACCTGTTTCTTCCCAGTGGGAAAACACTGTAGAACACAATGAGTACCCACACAAGGACAGAGGGAGAACATGCACTCCACAGCCGGGATTTAAACCAGCAGCCTTCCTGCTGTGTGGCCAGTGGATCTGTGGCTGCCCTGCCTCATCAGCATCATATCTCAGGTGTGGGACCAGGACACGTGGGTCATTCTTTGTTTGACATGAGCTTTTAACACAGTCTCATACCTGTCACTGACTGCAAACTCAACTGCAAACAGGATTTGTGTAGCAAAGAGCCAGCAGAACCCCAGAACCAGCTCTGTCTACTGTGCATCAGCTATTTGGAATGGATCAAACCACCTTACTCATTGTAACTCATACAGATTAGTTATTCCTAATTGATATGTTGGAAATGTAGTTCTGGATTGACTTCCTATATTGTAATTGTACCCTGTTCATCTTTGAAAACCTGTTTGAATGTACAGCTTTGAAAGCAACCAAAGACCAGACAAATAATTGACTGTATATGAGCCACTCAACAGGATGGTGCAGAGAAAGGGGTTGGCCCAATTCTAAAGGATCAGCAGTGGCTTGTTCCACATTCAGATGTGTCAGGTCTAAGCAGAAATTCAAACAGAGCCTTTCCCTCAGGCCAGCGTGCTGAAGAGCCTCATCCTCCATGTAACCTTGCTCTGGTCTGTACATTGTCCTCTTAAATTCTTCACGCTGCTCCACTAATATGCATATTCGCCCCCAGACATAAACTTCCACACGCATTTTCTACTATGGAGGCATTTCTCATTGCAATTCATTTATTAGAAATGCAATGCCCTGTATGCAGTAGTCACTGACAAGTCTTAGATGGTGGATATAGGAATTGTTTTAGTCTTTCAGAGCTTCTCTTTTAATTCTTTATTTGATTTAAACCTTCATTATTCGCTGTACTCACACTCATCAATATCAAAGCTATATAGCCTCATGTATTTTCTCTGTTTGTGTTACCTCTAAATCTTTTCAATCTATGCTCAAACGCTTCATTCATGATCCATATTTCAGTGTATATACTTTAATACGTTAATAAGAAAAACAACCTAAAGGAGATATCTTAAATCTGGGTAAGAGTACACTACAAACAACACAAAGACACATTACAAACACCATGATGGTATACATTGGAATGTGGGACAGGTTTTCTTGTGTTTCTAAACCTGTTTAATCAAAGCGGCAAATGTGCTGAAAGTGAGAGGCATTTTCTGCATGGCTAAGGTGGAAATGGCCAGCGAATTAACATGTTTTCAAGTCCTGAGAGGGAGTTCATCCGTGAGGTCAGTGTGGCTAACAAGATTATCATGCTCGGGTTGAGTTGCAGCTGAGCAGTGATATTGTTGTGACATCCTGCATAAAAGATCTGACCACAATTTCACACAGGTCACAGCAGACCGCTCACACCAGCCCAAATGGATTCTTGAAGGGACTTAGGAGGAGACCAAAAAAATGTTTTATGCGCTTCATACAGATATATCATATACTTTATGCAGAGCTACCAAACTCACTCAATCACAATTCTTCTATTTCAGACAATAGAAAAGCAAACAAACAAATGTAAGACGCTGAGAATAATTACATTTTACAAAGTGAAAACTTTACTGAGAGAGTTTGCTGAGTGAGGAGTGTTTTGAGAAGAGGGGGAGGGGGGGGGGGCAGCAGTTCTGCCGTCCTGAACAGAACAATACAATATAACAATATAAGCTTCATTTCCTGAAGTCTCCAACATCACCAGAGAGAGTTAGTTGCTTTTTTGGAAAAAAACAGAGGGCTCTGAAAAGTCCCAGAATGTCACTGAGCTGGCAACGCCGACAAGACTGGTTCAGCCGGAACAGAACGGTGTGACACTTTATTGAACAGATCAGTTTGTGGATGCAGAACAACTTTCTCCAATTAAACTCAGACAAAACCAAAATCTCTGTGGCCAACAGAAACAAAGGGACAGTGTCATCAGTCACCTTCAGACTCTCTGGAACCTAAAAGTCAGGTCAAACATCTCGAGGTAATACTGGTATCAGACTTAACAGCCACATAAAATCAGCCTTTTATCATATAAAAACATGTCCAGACTCAGAGGAACAGCGTCTAAACCAGACCTAGAAAGACTGCGGCTCCAGATCCGACCAGAACCAGGAAATAGGACCATGTCAGTCCGGTGCTCGGGTCTCTGGCTTCCTGTGGCTCAGAGGACAGACTTAAAACAGCTCTGCTTGTGTAAAACTCTCTTCATGGTCTGCCTCAAAGTCCTGTTGTCTGTTATTAGAGTCGTGTGAACCAGCTCGGACTCTGAGAAGTTCAGGTTCTGGTGTCCTGCTGGTGTCCAGGGTCAGAACCAAACAAGCAGAGGCTGCGTTTCAGATCCATGCTCCTAAAATCTGGAACAGCCTTCCTGTGAGACAGGCTTCAACTCTATATGGGCAAAAGTAGTTTCAAGAACATGTATGAGGTTTCCTGTAAGATTTACTGTATTTGTGAGGCTAAGAACTTTGGCTCAACTTTGTCATGGATCATTCCAAAAGTCATTCTTTAGGTCAGATACCATCAGGCAGAAACGGGCAAACGGACACAACATTTGTATTTTTATGTGGTATTTCCACAGATGACCTCAATGTTCTGGTTCTTATGCCAATTTTGAACATGCTACTTTACAGTGTTAATTTAATTATGTTGTTGCTTTGCAGAAATAATGACTGATACCATTTTCTTTATCGAATACCAACCAAGTATTCTTTTTCAAACTAAACCAAAAAGACTGAAAGGTTTCAGAAAAATAAATGCTTACCACATACATGCAACCACACAATGGCAAGAAAAAACAAAAACAGAAATCTATTTAATCACAGTAAAGCAGGAAGGAAAGAAATTCGTCTTCTACTGCTTCAACTATTTGTATTTTCTCCTCTCTGCCTAGCTTAGCCTTTGAAAAAGTATATATATATATCTGTATGTGTATATGTATATATTTGTTCATGTTTTGCCTCAGATGTCCAGGGGAATCAACTGACTGTTTTACTTGCACACAAGGAAGTTATGTTTGACTTTTTTGCTTTGTTTTATAGTTTCTTGAAAACAGTGTTAGTTCATTACTTTTGAGCTTTGTGGCCATTATTATCAGATACAAGCTAATACTTATTTTGTGTAATATGTTCTGTGCTCACAGGGGTTTGTAATGAATTCTGGAAAAGAGGAGGGACTAAAACTCATGTCAAGCCACTGCCTTAAAGGCATACCAACTGGGAGCTAGTGAGCTTAACTAATTGATGCCTGGCTTTGTTCTGCATGGTGCTCACAGAAAAAAATAGATTAAAAAAAGAAACTTCTCGAGTTTGAAATAGCTGCTTAAGCTAAGGGGGCTAAGTGAAATGAGTTCGGCCAAACTTACTTTGCTTTAGAAGTCGTTTGGATGTAGATGTGCTGAGTGCTGAGTCTTAGGATGAGCAGGGAAGCAGAAACAT
>JABUIW010000174.1:358728-373944 GCA_013363375.1 Menidia beryllina | reverse complement strand
TTGTCTGTGTATTTGTACTTTTACTTAAGTACATTGTATGAGTACTTTCTCCACCACTGCTCAGTTCTCTTCCCACCTGTCTCGGCTGCAGGAGGATTGCTCCTTTGGAAGCGTTGCCTTCCCGGGGTTTTCTCATCTGTCACCGATTTGTCAAATGGATCATTATCCTGACACACTGTCACACACAAAAGAAGCCGGTCCCCGTCATAACGATCAAATCTCCAGAGGAGAAATGTCCTGATAACCGAGTGACAAAAAGTTTGATGCATTTTTTTCCCAGACACAACGTGTAACGTTCAGTGGTGAAATGGGATTTCACACAGCCCTTACCAGAGAAGGACCTGATAGCCGAGGGCTCTGCCTTCCATTCTGCTTTTGGAAACAAAGAATCCTAGGTAAGACAGGAGTCTGTTTTAGACCTCCATTTAGTGTGCTAAGTACTTAGATGGCAAGCCAGTGTGCTGATGCAGAAAACACATAAGGTGTACTTCGTCATGAAGAAAATTATGATCAAGAGCCGAAATTGACCAAGAACAGGATAGGAAATTCTTAAGAAATGCAAACTTTTCTATTCCCGTCCCTGATAAAGGATCTATTGAACCTAACTTAGATGTATGGGACTAACTCCTGGTATGCTTTGGCTTCAATTTACATGGTAATTTATTTATATTGACTCCTGGATTCGTTTTAAATGTTTGCTTAACCCTTTAAAGCCTGATCCACGAAAATGTGTTGAGAAAATTAAAGTGTCAAAAAGAGTTACACATTCTCCTCTTTTACCGAATGTTGTTAAAGATAAATGTCCACATTCTCCATTCTATCAGTAAGCCATGTTTTCCCTCTTCACATTTGGATGCACGAGTTACATGCCATGTCTGAATGAAGTAGCTTATCCCACTACCACAAGAAGGAGGTGGTTTGGACATAACTACTACGTAACTACTGTATCTAAGTAATTCAGTAGATACAGTAAATACTTTTTAAAAATGTTGTACTGCACTGTGAGGACTGTGAATACAATGTGAAAATGTTTCGACCACACTATGATGAATTAAACTAATGATATATAACTGGAGCCTGTAAGATACAGGTTCATTAGATATATATTAATATTTCAACTTGACTTTCACGTTGTGTAGCAGATTCAAATAAATTAATAAGTCAAATGAAGACTAAAATAATTGATTTCCCTCAATTTGTGGCCAGATGGCTAGGTGGGTAGGTTTGAAGCATAAATCTACTGTAAAACTGTTGTATTGTGTTGTTGAAAATATTTATTTTTAAGAGGCTTTGTCGCATCATTTGAGTTGAATGGTGGAAATGTGTGCAGTCCTCCAGTACCTCTGCTGAACAGAGTTAGCATTGACTTCTTTTCAGCGGGTACATTTTTGACA
Source organism: Menidia beryllina (assembly GCA_013363375.1). Classification (NCBI taxonomy): domain Eukaryota; kingdom Metazoa; phylum Chordata; class Actinopteri; order Atheriniformes; family Atherinopsidae; genus Menidia; species Menidia beryllina. Next base: position 372,550 of record JABUIW010000174.1, on the reverse strand, counting down.
GGCATTGATGGGTCCCATTGGGCTGCTTTGCAGTTCTGAGTGCTGACAGGAACATGATGGAAATGAAACAAAAGTTTCCTGATACTCACAAATGATTTCTATCCTGCCTGTACACATACCTGCCCAGGGAGAGATGAGAAGCTCAAATCAAAGACAGTTCTCATGTCTGATCTGTACCAGCTGCCAGTCAAGATGAATGAATCCTCATGAATACCTAAATACTGTGATTTTTTTCCGTTTCCCTGACAACCTCTTATTTTCAACCATCTATTCTCAATGCCCATCAGTCCATCCATTTTTTATTAGAGGAAGGGAACATCGTATGCATGACATGCATTTCTGTTTTTATATTTAGAAGACCTGGCTCTATCTATCTATACGATTAATCAAACTACTGTCTACAAGATCAATTAATCAGAACATTAATCAGAATAACATCAGCATGGAAGAGAGAGATCAGAGATCCAGGTGAGCTGTTATTGTACTTTTTAGCTCCAGCAAAAGAGCATCAGTTTACATGTGGATTAAACTTCACAACTTGATCATAAAGTTACTCTAGATGGCAAAATGATGAACATCATGTTTCCAGGTAGGGCTGAGGGCTAAATGTGAAGCTAAACTTCACATTTAAGAAGGTTCTCAAAAAATTTACCTAAAAATATTTAAAAGGATCAAGAGCACTGTAGTCTCAGGAGGAAATATATATTTATAAGTGCATGTGCATGTACAAATCAAACCCCAGCACATGCATGCCAATACAGATGGAGCTACAAATGTTGTTAGATCACATCTTATTTAGTAACAGGAAGTCAAAAACCTCCAGGCAAGACAGAGCAATAGTTTCCAGAGTGTCAACGCACAACAATCAACCCCATCTATTTAGCTGATAGATACTAGGTTCCTGAAATAACTGCTCAGTAGTAAAATAAATGTTAGCAATTCTCCCCCTTTACAGTACATTTTATAATATTTATGTCCTTACATTTACTTATTACTAAGACCATAGTAGATGTTTTGTAAATGTAGAGATTTGCTTTGCTTCACTATAATTTATTTACCCATTACATATAGTGAGATGGCCTACAAGTCCTGGGAGCTAAAGTGCAGGGTTATAAATAACATTATGGAAATCAAGCTGCCTAGACTACTTTTTAATGCAAGATGAATTTCGATAATATTACAACAAATTGGTCAAATATGGGAGAGATGTGGTCACGTGGAAGCTTTCCCTTGTACAATTAGTTAAATAAATGAGCTTGGTAGCTCATGCAGAACTCAAAGGCCTGTTTAAGCAGTCTGCCTGTGAGAGGGGGCATCGTTCCATGTGCGTCCACAGAGAAGGTGGTGAGAAATGAGTTGCTTTTTAATCTGGAAACACTCTTCAGTGTCTTAGAATGTGATTGTGTGTGCAATTGCAAACTACAATGATTAAAAATAACACACGGGCTCATTAGCCTTTTCATTTTCCTACATTTGATGTCCTCTCCTGATAGGCTCTCTAAAATGGATGATTTTTTACATTCACTGAAAATGACTCGCTTCTTACTATGTTTATATTTGACCCCATATGAAAATGGTGGGAAGATGTTTTAAAAGGAAGAGTGGGGTTGAAAACGTTTAGAATTTTCTTCCTTTCCTGGAAAATCAGCCGAGCGTTTCCCTATGTGGGAAAGGTTTGGAGAGCACAGCACTTTGCTGATAGACGGGGTGGTTAAGTGAAATCTCAGTCCACTGAACGAGGGGACAGAGATGGAAGGGCTCAGCTAACTGACAGGCAGGTAGCACAGGAGTGTCTGTAACCCAAAACACATTACAGAGCCATCAGGCTGAATGACACTCCATCCCCCTCCCCGCAGGAATCACAATGAATGGTAACCTCTTGTTCTCCCTCTCGAAATGACAACCGCAGAATATCAAATGCCAATTAAGAGGAGACAGGCACATCTGGCAGAGTGACACTTAATTCTTATCAATTTGATTGGTGGACATGGAAAATGGAGGAAAGGGAAGGGCCACTCTGAGCAGAGGCTGCCCTGCTGCAATTATCTCTACAGGGAGACGGTCCACAGGTGTAAACACAAGCCAAAGTGAAGTTTCTGTGATTGAATATGAAGACAGAAGTGTTAAAAATGAAGGGCTTTGTAATTGCATATGGGTACTTTTGTTTTTAGATCAGTTTTTGGCATTAATGGCCTTCACTGGGTTGCCACTTAAAAGGGAAAATAGGGCAGAGACTGAGTGGAATGGAGGGAGTGCAGCACAGGGCCCTGTGTGGCGCAGATTAAGCCTCCGTCTATGGGATGCCCTCTCAACATTATGAGCTTACCCGAGCACCAGAGGGAAGTCTGCTTTGTTGTATAATCATATTTATATGAAAGGGAAATTTCAGCAGGGAAAGCTTAATAGCTGAAGATGATGGCTGGGTTTGACATCGGTTGGGGGACTTCAGTTTACAATCGATTTGAAACTGACTATTATCAAAATAATATCAAATTAGGGACAAAGGTGTATTTGCCATCGAATAACTATACCACTAAACATCCTTACATCACCAAGAAAATGACTGTACTTTTTTAGCTGCCTGTCATAGTTATGCACACTGTAACTCTGGTGTACACACAGAGTCAAAGTAATGCTATTATGCACCATCAGCACATTTCAGTGGTGAGTGATAAGCTGCTTCTCTCTTTCACGCATGTATATTTTCAGTACAGGTGGTCAATAGATTAGTTAGCAACAACACTATAACTTGCATATGATGTCAGATTTTGCCACTCCTCATATCTGACAGAAATCTGCATTGCTTCCTGTGCACTAACGTCCCACAGCGCTAGCGCTGTAGGAGTTAAATCGAGGTTAACTAACGTCATGAAAAGTGCCTGGTGGCTTGTGTGGGGATGTTATGTTTTATGTTATAATTGAGGGTGCAGTGCAACATTGTCTTTGCACAAATAACTGAAAATGGGATCTTTTGAACAAGGTTTTCACTGGAAGGTCTGCTCAGTCTTTTCATATTTTTACATATTTCTTCCATTTAGGATCACGAGTTGGTGTGGGATAATGACATGGCCGTGATTCCAGGCAGAGACAGAGAACACAGAGTGCTCACGTTGAACTGGAGCTGTCATTTCCTGAAGTGGACACAGGAAATGAACGAGAGATTGATAACACTTTGCAGAATTGTGAAATGGGTGTTTGTGGTTAATTATTAGACCTTATTAGTGATGGGCCCCGAGGTCTAAAGATCATCCTCTTAAAAATGAGAACATTAGAGAATCTGAATGTGGATGAACACCAAGGCAATTTCCTCTCTTGATAAGAGAAGTGAAGGTGACATGAATCATGGGTGGGTTGAAAGCCTGCTGTGTGAGGAAGCCCAAGGCCAGAGCAGGAGGTCCAGCACATCTTTAGACCCAAAGTTTTTCTTCAATTGCCTGCCCTTCAGCTTTCAAATAGTTTCATGAAAACTAAAGGAAGTAAGTGTGACCTTCACAATGACATAGCAATATCAGCCGCCAATATAAAGGAAGGAAAAATTTCAAGTTAGTGTTGTAACATTATTTAACAAATCTGGGATTTATCATTCAAGTCTTCTAATTTGGAACCTTAGACTGGCAACAATATGCTATTGGTTAGCTGTACATGAGGTAGCTGAATACACAAATGTAAATAATGTAACATCTTTACTTCAGTGCTTATTTCTTTAAATATTTTTTTTGCTCAATACATTTTCTTAATATGTTTTTGATCAGAGATGGCCAGTGGTGTGGTGATCAGCACCACTGCCTCACAGATTCAGTCCTGGGGGGCCTTTCTGTGTGGAGTTTGCATGCTCTCCCAGTCTCTGTGAAGGTGTAATCTGGGCATTCTGGCTTCCTCAATAAGAAAATGCATGTTAGGTCAGTTGGAGAGTGTGTGTGTTGATCTGGGTTGTTTTTCTCTGTCTGGTCCTGTGATGGACCGGTGCATTGTCCAGGGTGAACCTCATCCCTGCGACCCTTTAGGAGTAAGCGGCACAGTTAATGGATGCTTCAGTGGTTTCCTCATCTGGTCTGCAAACTGTGTTCTACAATCAAAGTCTACAATCAAAGTTCTGACAGTGAAAGAGAGCATCCATCCATACAACCATTGTCCATAAGGTTAATTCTTATTCTTATTCTCGGGGGGGGCTGGAGCCTATCCCAGCTGACAATGGGGAACAGTTAGAGTACAGCTCTCTCCAGTCCATCACAGGACAACACAGAGACAAACAACCACACACACATACACTCATAGGGGGTAATTTAGAATATCCACTCACCTAACATGCATGTTTCTGAGCGGTGGGAGGAAGCGGGAGTGCCTATAGGGAGCCCATAGGGAACCCACACAGACATGCATGAACATGCAGACTCCACTCAGAGAGGCCCCCGGTCCCCCAGGGATTCAAACCAGAAACCCTCTGGCTGTCAGGCAACAGGGCTGAGAGAACATTTGATGTTAAGAAAAAAGAATAACTCACCTCCCCTGCAATACTGGTTATGGACAGAGCTGTTTTAATATTTAAGTTTTGATGAACTAACAATCAAGTAAACACTTCGATCTAAGCTATGGAAATGCTTCCTCTTTGGATGCGAGCCACAAAAAACTCTGGCTGCTTATGGAGCAGATATGATATACGAGGGAGACTCCAAATGTTTTTTTAAATCCCTGAAATGCATCACCACAACAGATCCTGCTGCCATGTGCAGCTACAACGCCGGCAGCCCAACGGAACCAGAGGAGGCAGCTGCTGCCACACGACAGCTGCCACCTGTCCACCGTCAAGACTAAACAGCTCACATTCCTGCGTTTTAACTTTTTACTCTTCATCCTCATTGTCATCTAACGTGAAAGTCATCTTCAATCACACAAAGGACAATTTGAATATAAACGAATCGTGATTTTGACAGAAATGACTGTTTAAAAAAATTTCAATGAGGAAAGAGCAGCAGCCTCACTGGGAAATGTGACTGCTTCTATATACAAAACACCCATCAAGAGGAAAAATCTATCCACTGTAAATGGCTTTAGCAAACAGAAAGGACCTGACCCAACACTCAAATCAGTTTCCTAACTAATGGAATTTGATATGGAAAAGAAAATACACCATATATTGCCCTGGGGGGAAAAACAACAAATATCTATTGTCTCTGTCATTATCAAATTATTATCGACAGCTTCAATCGGAAAGAAAGTTACACAAGTTTTGACTGGAGTGCCAGTGAGTGCAGCCATTGTTAGTGCATCCACAAAGTCTATGAAAGATACCTTTTCTACAAACTGATAAGGGCTTGCTGGCATCAGTCACTTCCTTAGTCTGGTGTTACCACACAGACGTTATCCTCCTCTGTACTGGGTGTCAGATGTCCTGGGGTTCTCTTCTCTGGGTGCTGGGCTCTCTTGGCTTTATCTCAGGAACTCAGCTTAATGGAGTAGGCTCTTAGCGCCCTATTAGTGTTGAGGAACTGACTGGAAACGCTCTGCTTGGCTCGCCATTCGACCAGATGGACACCCGGATAGAGAAAATATGAATAACCATGTATGTTTAAGCTCATATCTGGGGGTTGATTTTAGAGTAGCTAATTAATCTGTGTAGGGCTTTGGACAGTGGTAAGAAGATGGAGGAGCTGTTACAGTAATGCTGCAGTGCTAACCACATTACTGTGCAGCCTAAAAGTAAGTAGTGATTTTATATTATTTAATATTGACTGCTTTATAATGATAATAACGGGTAATGCGATAAGCCCTTGACAAATGCTTTGATTTTGAGGCAAAGTTGTGCATTTCTCACATTCCCTTATTGTGTGTCTACCAAGTGAATGTGTGTGTGTGCACATGCATTTAGACCTGCATAAAATAAATAATTTATGAAAGCCATCATGTGAACGAGTTGCGGATAATAAATTACACAATAAATTACAGTTCTTACATCCAGTGTCACAACATATAATTGAGCAAGACACAAAACATGGACATCAAGCCACAGTACAAGGATCCAGTGTGCAGGTCCATTACTGCCAAAGACCTGAGACAGGACAAGAAAAAAAAAGAAACAAGAAAAAAAAAGAAATCAACCTAGCTGAAGTCAAGCTGCTGGAGGAACGGGAAAAAATGAAAAGCTAAATATGATTGCATTAGCTGCAGGGCAGGATATCAATTGCCTTGGACTATAATTTAATAAGTTGCTAATTAAGTTAGCGGCAAACTTTTTGGAGCCTCCTTTGTCTGACTGACTCTCTGGGGAGTTTGTCCCAGCACACAGACGATGCTGAGCCGTCTGCCTCTGCCCCCCCCACTCTCTTTCTCGATGACAGCAGCGGAGATAAGAAGAACAGCGGAGTCATCTGGGGCTAGCTGCCACCTCCCTGAGCCGTGTGCCGCGGGGTAGGTCACATCAGATGATAGTTTACTCTGCTGAGATGTATCAAGTCTAATGAGCCAAAACCAGATGGAAACAGATCATTAATATTGACCTGATGTTTCGCTCTCAGGGAACAATAATGGGTGTTAGATATGTGGCTGGTTGTGGATGTATGGTGTCGTACATTCAGCCGATATACATCATGTTTTATTATGTTTCATTATCATACTACACTAACAAATCGTCTTGTATATTTCCTATAGAATTATTGTCGAGCAGAGTTTTTATGCAGTAATATAACTGTTAGCAATTTTAAGGTAACTGTTTAAACTGAATCTTGTGATTAAAAGTACAATAATTAAATTTAATGAACCTAAAGTAGGTTACTGGCAGCCAACGTCTTTTCTGATAACTTCAGTTCAGATTACCACTTGGAGTTTAGTATACTACAATTATTCATTTTTTACATTATACTTTACATTATTGTTGTACACATACTATTTACCATTCAGACAACTGGCATGCATCATATTGTATAAAAATTAAAAAGAAAAACACTCAAAAGTCTACAGTTTATTAAAACAAGAATCACCAGCAGGAACACTTGTTGATCCAGAAATACATTCCCCCGTTCATACTATAAAAATGTATGAACCCATGGGGTCTAAAAAGGAAACCCTGCTCAAAAGAAAATACATAAATATGTATAGAAAAAAAAATGTTTTCGACAAAATATATCTACACGTCAAGTTTTATGACAGGCATGTTAAGGCATCAGATGGGAAATCTGGAGAAGCGGGTGGCCAGGCCTGGACTCCGGGGGCTAGGTGGGACACCCACAGGGCGGGCAAAGGGGGGGGGGGGGGGGGGGGGGGGGGGGGGGGGGTTGTTGGGAGAGTCTGAATATATTGGACCTTCTTCCCACAGATCAATCAGATCTCACAATATTAGTCATGTTCATGTATTTGGCAGACGCTTTTATCCAAAGCGACTTACAGGGTAGAGAGGAGCTGTTTTGGCCGGGAATCGAACCCATGTCAACTGCTTGGAAGGCAGCTATGCTAACCACTACACCACCACTCCTGTGTGTGGAGAGTTTAGAGGGCAGGGGAACACCTGACTGTCCTATCTGTCACGTCTGGTGTCTCGTCTGGTCTTGATTACCTATCGTGTACACCTGGGGTTTCCCTCCCTCATGTGTTTAAATAGTCCTCGTTTCCCCTTGTCTGGTGCGAGTGCGTTCTTGTCCGTCCGTCTTTCGTCACCCCCACGCCAGGTTTGTTTTTGCCATAGTCTTTTGCTTTTGTCATAGTCACAGTTTTGTTAATCTTTATTTTGTTACTTTGACACAGTCATAGTTTTGCCTCAGTCATGTTTGCTAATTGCTTTGTTACTTTGATCACAGTTTCCCACAGCTTTGATTTGTACTTTGTCTGGACTTTCACCGTTTTGTTGCAATAAATCTTGCCTCCCCTCATCTCCGCACCCGAGTCCTCCGTCAACACCCACCTTCCTGACAGACAAAACTGTGACAAAAACAAACCTGGCGTGGGGGTGACGAAAGACGGACGGACAAGAACGCACTCGCACAAGACAAGGGGAAACGAGGACTATTTAAACACATGAGGGAGGGAACCCCAGGGGAACACGATAGGTAATCAAGACCAGACGAGACACCAGACGTGACACTATCGGGCTTTCAAAGGATGCTCTGATGTTTCCATGTGGGGGGCAGGTAGCTACATATGCAGTGAGTTGTGGGAGTTGAACGGTCAACAGCTTTGTTTGGATGTCGAGGTGAACTCCATGTCCTGGAAGTCCCAGGACGCTACATTACTCAGCATGATGTCAGGATCAGGATTTTACTGTCCAGTGTAGATTTATTCAAGTCATTATTCTCAAACAATATAGATAACATAAACAGTGAACGGGATGGTTTTATAAAATACTTTAAGTTTTAAAAATCAGATCATACTTTACCATGGCAAACTGTTAGAGATAAGATATGTGTATGGAACAATCTTTTATAAATCACAAATATGTCAAAACTGCAGTAAATGACTCTAGAATGCTGTATGAGTCACAGGGCTGAAATTCAACACCTCTAATCAAACATTTTTGTATGTTTGTGAGGTTGATGCTAATTAAATGTTTATCATTTTTAAAAACATTTCATTCTTAATTAAATGTTTCATTCTGAAACCAGTGACTTGGAAAAACCTGGGTTAGGGTAATCAGCCTGATTAAGTGCTAAAGCACTAAAAAGATTAGTTGGAAAACGTGTATTGTTTTCCTGGTGATAGTCATGAAGAAATGTGGGATAGATTCCTGTTGTAGTCATAAACCTTTCATGGGAGGGTTGTTCAGAGTTTACTGTTTCTTACTTCTGTTTTCCATTCTTTAGTTCCAGTGATTTATTTGAGTAGAGGGTCAGAAAATTACCATCAAATGAAAAAGAAATGTGATCATCCGCATTCCACCTAAAACAGGTGTTTCCAGGTAACTGGTTACAGCTTTAAATGTTGAATTTATTCAGCGTTTCCGACATTAAAGGTTGGCCAGAGGAGATGGATTTCTGGACTATAATTGCACCAACTTGAAGGAAAGCTGAAATAACCTAAGATGCTATTGAAAATCATATTCTTTTAACGCATTTGTAATGTTATTAATTTATTATTTGTCACCATATTGTTGCTAAAATACGCTGTGGAGTTAACTTTTTTTTTCATTAAAAAATATTTTAATGCTTCTGTTAAAAAAAGCTGAGACAATTTAATCTAAGCTGCAATGAGCTAAAAGTCATGTATTTTCGCTCTGCTTGATGTATCAGTTTTGCTTTTCTTGCATACTTCAAATGACATTGTCTGTGAAGGGGAATGCAAACCGACACATCACCAGACAGGAAAGTTCACAATCTCAACTATACTTACTTCTGCTTTATTTTAGACTGGGCTCTTGTTTAAACAATCAAAAGAACAAAAAGTAATTTCTTTTTCAATTTGGAACTAAAAATTTGAGATAGATATGTGCCTGCAGCTGTCCAAGGGATTTATGGTTTGTCTGATTTACAATTCAAAAATGAAAAATGACATTTCATACAATTTTTCAAATGAATGTGTTCCTTTGTAAATGCTAACAAAAAGAAAAAAAAATATCTATAAACCAATTACCAACAAAGTTATTTGATTGACTTAGTGTTCCTCTCAAACAAGTTACAAACTGTCAAAATATTCTGAGTGGAGGGATTATTTGAAGCAAACTGAACATCTTGCTGGTGATAATAAAAGGTGTTTCATATATTCAGGATGAGGTGGTCTTTTATTCTGTGGAAATTGGAGCATTCCAAGTGTCCACAGTTGCAATGCCGAGCTACTTTCCATGGCGCTAAAGCTGTGTGTAACTCCACAGATCTGTTTACTCTGTGAAGATTACCATGGTGAAGGGCCACAAAATGTGTGTCCCATCTCAAAATACAACATTTTACATAAAGAACAAAAATAGGTCTGTCAAATAACCTATGACCACCCTCTTAAATGACTCCAAAAACCTTCAATTCTGTGATTATTGACATTGTGTCACACCCATAACACCTCCTCTGTTTGCCCCTCGGCCCTCAATCATAAACCTGGCACCCTGGCTATTTAGGCCCCGGGCATCGCTCTAACGTGGTGTGGGTTATGAATTCAGTCCAGCGACTGTGGCCATCTATCCCTCCATCATACACAAATCCATGCATCTGAATTTTGGCCTTTTGTGCCAATATGGCTGTTAAAAGAACCATTATGTTAGTCGTACAGGTAAGGAGAAAATACTTATTAGAGGGATGGACTCTTGACCTGTCCAGAGAACATTTCCAGGCTCTCACTGTGCCTCTCACTCAATAAGCTGGGAGAGGCTCCAGCCCCCCCTCACCCCCCCTCACCCCCCCTCACCCCCCTCACCCCCCTCACCCCCCTCACCCCACTCCCCAGCGACCCTTCCTGGAATAAGACAGTCTAGAAAAATGGATGGATGCCTTTGTCCATAAATATATTTGAGTTTTATCTGCACAGCAATGAATGCTAAGCTTCAGAATGTTTGCATTTAGTTATCAGTTCTATTTGTTGTTTGTGTTTTTTTTTCTTTTTCAAAAAGCTGTATTAGTCTGTGCAGAGCAGCATGTGTTCTGTAGTCTACATATTACATGCTGGATTTAGATTTCTATCCATTGAACTAGTTGTTTCTTTGACAGAGTGTGTGTGATGTCTATGACTCCAAACATCAGTTGAGCACTTTGAAGAAGAGTATTTTTGGACAGGTTATTTTTAATTTTTCTCAGAATGGTATGTAATTATTTGAATTGAACAAGTTTGTTGACTTTGGATACCCATTCCAACAGGCCCAAATTCTTCTGCCGCCATAATCTAAAATGTGTTTTGGGATATCTATTTCCTTTGAACTTAGCTGGATACATGATGATAAATAATTCAGCTGAGAGAGGAATAGGAATAATGGAAAGTCGTATATTATAGTGTATATTATGAGGTCCACTAGCTGGTTGACGTGTTTTTGTGTGAAAGCTGCATTTCATATTTGCAGTAGCTTGCTTTTGTTTCAGCTCACCTCCAGGCATAACATTTCTATTTTTCGCCAGTCTGTCGTGCAAACTCAGTCCCTCAATCTCCATCACATAGTGTCTCTCCTTTACCTCCCAGCAGACAATAAACAGCCCCACCTCCCTTATAACACTTTCCAATTAAATTCTTTCCCTTTGTCGACTTGGAAATGCCTCCTCTCAGTGAATTATGGAGGAAAACAGAGACTGATAAGAGGGGAGGGCTGGAGAGACTGCCTGTGTGCCAAGTGTGAACTAAAGACAATGTATACTCTCAGTACTGAAAGGAGTGCGATTGATAGATGGATAAAGGGAGAAACAATGCAGGAGACAGACACAGGGAGAGGAGAAATAGAGGGAGAGTGATGCATGACCCACAATTTCTCAAGGCATTGTAATAAAAGGCTGCTGTGTGGTGTTCTCTGTCTCTGTCACATTAAAAGTAAATAAGACTAATGGCATGATGCTCAAAACGCCGTAGGGCTACTCTGCCTGAAAGCAAAATGTGTGTGGAAATTCTTGCAGGCCTTTGCGTGCCTCAACCACCTGAATTTCTGCTCAGTGCATCCCAACATAACCGGACGAGGCATTCAGATACATATAGATGCATTTAGGTGCATTTAGGTGCATTTAGGTGCATACAGATGGATTTAGGTGCATATGGATGCATTTAGGTGCATTTAGGTGCACATAGATGCATTAAGGTGCATTTAGGTGCATTTAGGTGCATTTTGGTGCAGGGATCACATGTTTCTATGATAGTCACTGAAGGTGGAGACATTTAGGATTTATGGGAATTGGCCAATTAGGATTTAAGGGAATTGGCCAAACATAGCTCAGTCAGCCTGGACTGATGCTGGAGGACACAGTCTCACCATGTTGGGACTCATTTAGTCAATAGACTAAAACTACAACAGATATTTTGATCTATACAAGATGCCCAATTACAAACAGGTACTTAAAAAGTAAAATAAAACTAAACTTACGTGAAAAACAAACACAATGTATTTTAATTTAAGATTAATTTACCCCAAAACCTTGCAGAAATTAAATCAGACAGCATTCTAAATTGCTTAGTCTTTTTCGCCTTTTTTTTTTAACCATAAAAGGATTGCTGATCTCCCGATCTAGTGCATATTAACTTAGAAGTTTGAACTTTTCCCCTTTCTGTTTTATTTTTACCAAACAAAGTATCCTTCAACCTATATCAACCAATTTGATGTGGCCTTTATTTTATGAATCATCCTTAAACTTGTTCAAACCAGTTTATTTCTTTGAATTTCTCTGAGTGGCAGTGTAATCACCCCGTAACTTCTGAGAGGCCTGCGGCTAATTGGACTCAGGGGATTCAGGGATGTGGATTGATTTGGAAAGTGTTTGAATGAGTTGTGAGTTTACTTTTAGATTTTTCTTCCTTGTTTTGCTTGTCAGTAGCTGTTGAGTTATTTTGCTTACGAGCTAAATATGGAAGGTTTGTTGACTTTGATATGGAACAATATTACATTTTTCTGACTGAGAACCAGGAGACATGTGACACCAGAGGAGACTGTGGTTATACGAGCAAATACGCTTTACATTTGTACTGCAGCACCACACATGATTAACTGTGTTTACTATGTTGTGTACAACACTTTCCAGGTCATTTACTTAAAGTGGAAGGAAATGTCTTCCAGCCAGGGTTCAAACCACCAACCCACTCATGTGACGGGCTGATAAAGATATGTAGCTATTCCTAACAGCTATTCCGCTTGGTTTCGTTTTTGTCTATTGTCTATTGAAACGATTTATTCAGCTGTCACACATTTGGAGTTAATGTGAATTCTAACATTTTATATTACCAATATTTTTTCTGGTAGAAGGGTGTAAATACAGGACTGTATAACCCTCTCTAAAAATACTTTATTGATGTAGTAGTTTAGCTGATGTCCCAATGCAGAGAACTAGCAACTCACAACTATTCTATTGTTGTTGCTCTCCAGGTTGAATAATTCAATACTAATCTCAAAACATTAACAGTCCTTATTTTCTGCATCAGAGTGAAAGAAATTTGTGGAATTTGGTATTAGCCAGCAGACCAAAAGTAGCTAGCCCGATTGGTTCTATTCTGTCACGTGGTCTCAAGCAAACTAAATCAGAATATTTCCTCATCGCGTGCATATTCGGAAATCCACATGCAGAAAATTGTTTGTAAGGAGGTCTCCTGGAACGCTGTGGTCCCTGTGCTATAATATAATACTATTAAAAACGTTTTCAGCTCCTCTCACTTGGCGGTGCAACCACGTCATATCTCCAACGATTTCATAAAAATGATGATAAACTGCAGGATAACATGGAGGACGATGGATTTCAAACGAAAAAATTTTTTTTTGTTGTTGATTCCCTGTTTATTTTGCATGTATTTGATGTAAAAACTTCCTTCCCGTTCTACCCCACGGAGTCAAACGCATGACGGGCTAACAACTTTTGATTTTTACATACCCCGATAATAAAGCATGCGCACCAGGTGCACGGTCATTTCGTACCCTGATGTAACGTATGGATGTGATTTTCCGTCATGCCGAGGTTATTTTTATTCCTCACAGGGGTCAAGTGGTCTCTTGTCAAAGCAACATATTCTACTCAAGCCAAATCCTCTTCCTCTGTTTCCTTTTGTGGATTTTAATCATCACTGTTGATCTCACATCGGCTTGGATCCGTCAACAGTTGGCACTTTTAAAACTTCTTCAAGCCCATGTCCTGGACAGTATTAACGGGTCCTTGGTTTCCCATCTGTCAGCTGCTCAGATGCAGACGTCCTTACTGCCCTGGCTCTGTGAGGGTGCTCTGACACGTGCCAGGCGTAACAC
>JABUIW010000174.1:335295-349854 GCA_013363375.1 Menidia beryllina | reverse complement strand
CACACACACACACACACACACACACACACACACACACACACACACAGTCAGCCACCCAGACACACCCCCCTTTAAGCATCTGTCCAGCTGCTGCACAGTTCTGAGAAGCTCCCTGTCGTTCCTGCTCCCGGTGCTGCTGCTTTTGCTGCCGGTTCTCCACCAGCATTTTAGTTTCTATTACAGACGGAGCAGCTGGTTGTTTGGTTTTGTTGTCTTTCTTTTTGTTCTTTCTCTTTCTGTCTAAAGGATCTCTCTCCTTTCCACTTCTGTTCCCTCCGCCCTGTCCCTCTGTCAGGTTCGGCATTATTGGACACATGGAAATTTGGTAACAAAATTAATAAATAAAGCAGTTTTGGGTAATCAAGGTGGTGTTCTCACCAACAAAGCCTCCCTTGGCAAAGCAAATTTGTTCAGCATAGCTCGATACTCAGATTTAATTTCTGCTGCCAGAACGCTGAACAGGACAAGGTAAAAAAAAAAAAAAAAAAGACACAATTCACCTGAAGAGTCAGAGAATGCCAAGAAACTGTTGTGCAAACATGTAAGTGCATAAGGATGCCATATTTGAACCATGTTACTAAATGAGAAAGAGCAAATAAAAAAGGCTGCTGACAACAGATGGCATTGTTGTGGACATTTCATTGTGAAAAATTGCATCTACTAAGCCATGTGGTCTATCAGGAGAGTTTGCCACATTCCTCTGCTCGCAGAGCATGTTTCACTCTGTCTGTGATGAATGAGGTCTGCTGTCACAGGCTAAGAACACAACACCGCCAGGCATTCAAGTCCTTTTCCCAGATTGACTTCAATCTTTTCAAAAGCTTGTCAATGGCTCCACCAGAGAAATGAAAAAGGATGAATTCATAATATGCAAATGTGAAAGATGCACACAGCTCCGGTAGCCCACCTCCGAGGAAAACAGAGTCTGGTTCTCCAACTGTATTTCAGCTCTTTAGTGGCAGCCTGTCATCACAGGGAGGAGGCCGTCCACAGAAAGCATTGTCTGAGTAATGCAGATAATAACAATGCGTTGGGTGAGTGTGGAACAGATTAAGTGAATGTCTGTTTGGGGAGCGGTATTCCCACAGACACAGCCAGGTACGTCCGTAATAACAACCGGCGGATCACCGGGGACGTGAAAAGGCTGCTGAGCATCAAAAAGAGAGCCATCAGGAAGGAGGCAGGAAGAGAAAAAGGCTTTTTAAAAGTCAGATAATGGAAAGCAAGGGAGAAAAAAAAGCTGCCGCAGAAAAATGTGAGAGATGAATTCATGCACATTGATAGATCCAGCTCAGATCAACACGGAACCAGCCCCCCTTTTCCTCCAGAGCTCACAGACCGGACCCCAGCAGACCCCATACTCTGGATCCACTGGGATGGCCAGCAGGATGAGTACAGGGAACTGTGTGGCATGGTATACAATGCAATCACATATGATCTCGTCATATTGGGAAAAAAAAGTGTTTTTTAGGAAAAACCACAAAATCAAACACATTTCAGTTGAAGAAGAATTGAGTAGCACAAAAGGGGCGGTAACAAACAGAACAAAAAACTCAAAAGATGCATTTTTGCTGTAACTTTTTTTTGTTTTCTTTCATCTCTTCCTTAACATTTCTCACTGCCTTCTGGTAGTTTATCAAATTCATTTGTGTAGGACGGAGCACGACATGGGCCTAACTATAGCATTTTCTGAGTACGACTTCATTAAAGGGGAAATCTTGACTATCACGAAAATCAAATCCAGCCCTTAGATGTCTGTGAGGCTCCACAAATCTGCACATGGAAACCAGGAGAAAAATAGCAAACAATAGATATAATTCACATTAAAAAAAATGATGATCTAATAATTCTGGGCTTATCTTTAATACGCGTGACCACTGAATGATAAAACAACTCTGACCAATGTTGTAAAGTATTCGTATTTGTGTCCAGTTATGGACAGGCAGCAGATGGTTTACACAGATACAGGTTCTGCCTGCGCTGACATTTCATGACAGATAAGAGTTTAAGACAATTATGTTTTTTTTCTTTTTTAAAAAACAATAAATTGGCCAATTACTGACAGTTCCATATGAGGAGAAAATCTCATTCCTTATACATTTAAATCAAGGCTTTGCACCGAGGCCAAAAGAAGGCCGTCAGTGTTTTGGTGTTGGAGGAGGAAAAAAGGCCAGTTAGAAGGGGGGGGGCAGGCAGATGATATGGGCTGCGCCCCGAGACATGAAAATGCCTCCAGCTACTCTGTCTGTTAGCGATAAGCGTCTTCCACGGCACAAAAAATAGCCGGCCTGCTTAACAACATGTACTTTTTAACTCCAGCACCGCACAGGTATCTCATCCCCCAACAAGTCCATTACAAACTTTATGTTGAGCTTGATTTTATTTTTGCTGCTATAACAAACATCACAGGGGGTAAAGGGGCTTTCAGCAGAAAACACATTATCACCGTGCTCAAGGTTATCATCACATACGTTATGAGTCTGATGTATCAGCACCTTAACACCGCTTTCATTACAGTTCTCATTACAAAGCCACAATCCTTTACAGGTTTGGTATTAAACCAACATTTCAATTCCGTTAGCACAGAGGGGTGAATGCAGCTTTGATGGTGTAACAAACTGAGGGAGAAAATGTTAAAAACAACATTTTGGAGTTGTGGAAAGAAATGGTTTTAAATTAATACTTTTTGTGACTGATTCAATTCTTAGAAAAGGTCAGAAAAACATTCAAAGCACTGTATTATTGTTAGAAATGAACATGAGGCTGGAGTAGGTATTATCAGTGTCTGAGGATGGTTATTAATTGTTGATCTTCAGTTAAATTGTACACACAAAATATTAAATTTGGGTCACTACTTAGTCAGTTACAAAGTGTGCTGTTATAAGTGTCAACCGGGGACGAGTTAGATAAATCCGGAGCATGAAGCAAGGTGGCATTGACCCGCTCCATGTTTGGGTCTCCTGGCTCCATCCAGAGCTCGTTTGTCTGGGCTTCTACCGGTGTTTCTACTCTTATATGTGGCCTGGTGTTTTTCACCTTCAATTGTCTTTGGACCACCCCTTTTGGATCTTTGACTGTTTTGTGTTTGATACTCTGGTATTTTGACATTAAGTATTTTGACCTCGGCCTCGTTTTTGGATTACCCCATTTGGATTTTAGATTATCTGTGTGTACGGCTCTCTCCTGCCAATAAACTGAGTTTGTACACTAGATTTCTCTCTGATGTCTGTCAACGAGTGTGTGTACATATGTTAGTGAAATCTGTACAAAATCAGGACACACACACACTCTCCAGTCATTTCCCTTACGTCTTGCCACAGCATTAAAGTACCTGACCAAATTAGCTCCTAGTTTTACAACATAGTGAGAGAATAAACGTAGATTGTATGATCAAGACCTCGGTTGTCA
The DNA here is from genome assembly GCA_013363375.1 of Menidia beryllina. Classification (NCBI taxonomy): domain Eukaryota; kingdom Metazoa; phylum Chordata; class Actinopteri; order Atheriniformes; family Atherinopsidae; genus Menidia; species Menidia beryllina. The sequence goes on along the minus strand of JABUIW010000174.1, from coordinate 346,446 downwards.
CATTTTGAAATGAATGAAAGGTTGACAGAAAACAAAGAATACTACGGTGATTTGTTTCATTACGGCCCCGTTATATGCCCGTTGCTCCTGTCACTAACAGAGCAACTGTATGGCAGTAGCAACAGCAATAACCTTAAATCAAAACGTAGTCAATTTAACTCCAACTAGAAGAAAACTAAAACCAATTTAAACATGATAAAAAAAATCTTAAATTTGCACTTTTACTTCTGTAATTTAATACAAATACAATCGAAACATCTCTCAGAAATCAACTCTGTATTCCCCTTCTGACTTCTGTAACATATGAAAGACAAACAGTGTACAGAGTGCTGAAATTGAAAGAGTAGCCTGAGGTGTTAGATGAGATAGTCTCAACAAATAAGTATATAGCGCCAGGGGAGCCAGCCCCTGAAGCTGGACCAGGCAGGAAGAACCGTATATACCAGGAGTTTGTTTAAATTACATCCAGTGATTGAACACTCGGATAATACAAACAATGTTCTGGAGAAGTGGTTATGAATACTTGTTTTTTGCATTGAGACTGCTGAAAATATTTTTCACCAAGATTTTGACAAAGACTCAAATAAATTAAAAGTAATGTTTTTTTTTTTTTTTTTTTTTTTACCATTAAGCAACGTGAAAATAATAATAGTACTGTAAATATTGAGTCAGATGTATTTTAATGTGTGGTGAATTCTCATAATGCAAACAGGAACTCACCTGTTGAGCAGTTTACAGTGAGGGGGGATACTGTTTTCAAAACTGATGCAAACTGTCCTCGGCAAAGTTTTACAAAGGGAATGACTGGGTGCTGCGATTGGCTCATAACATAGTCTAACTTATATTTGAACAGGAATAATGTCGACAGATGTTTTTTCCAGAGAGCTTATTGAGTTCAGGGGAGACTGGTAAAGGAGAAGGAGTTGAGTCCAAAGCAGGCCTGGAGCGAATCAATGTAATGTGGAGAGTGCTCTCCCTTACGAGTGTTGTGTCACAGCTGGTACATAATCCATGATTAATCTTCAGGTTAGCATTGACTAAGCGAGACATCTGCACCGGAGCCAATCCCAGGAAGACCTGTCAGGTCGTTAGTATCCGGAGAACTCTCTCCTCTACAACACAGAAGTTTGGAAAAGAAAAAGTATTTCGGATTCTAAAATGTCCAATTAAATATGGATAACTAAACAGATAAATGATTAAAGTACCTTCCTATTTTCTTTCACAAGAGATATGACGATCAAGGGCAATATCGCTTTTTATTGACCATTAAACTAAATGTTATTAAAAGGCACTGGAATATGTTTCTCTAACAAGAGCTGAGATGAGAGAAGTGCTTTGATTCTGGACATCATTAGCAGCTGCTATTAGAAGCATAATAGTCTTAAATGGAGAGACATAATTGGCTGGATATGTCATTTTCATGCTTCTACAGTAAATATTTAAAGAAAAAAAGCCACCAAATTGAGATTTATGTTGAATTTTGGGGAGAAAATGCTGTGGCAGAAAGTAACTTATAGAACTAAGGAGCTAATTACCTGAATGACAAATCAAAATGTTTTTATTCAGAAGGAAAACACACAACAATCTCATATCCAAAAAAAAAACATATATTTGTTTAGTGTTTCATGCAATAACACGAACTAAATGAAAAGAAAGAATGGCTGAAAAAGAAAGGGCTGAATAGATGTGAGAGTAGGCCGACCGGAGTTAGAGGAGAAGTTGTGAACCCAACTAGGTGAACCACTAATGAAATCAACCCCCCCCCCAAGGACATGTTGGTTACCACTGCACTTGTCTAAATAGGAATCATAATGTCTAATAGGAATCATAGGGATCAGGATGTTCTTCGTTAGGTACTGAGCTAGGATTAGAATCTATGTCTTTATTTGTACAATTTAGGGATGTATTCATTGCATTTGGACCATTTTATGTAGGAGAAGCTTCTTGTGTTTCCTTTGAATTCACTAAAATGAAGGAAACACGCTGTGTTGCATGCTGGGACATTACACAATCCCTCCCATTACCAACACTGGAGAGCGTTCTGTGAAGAAAAAGGGAGAGATGATGGATCTAAGAAAGTGCTGAATGTATCTGCGGAGTGTAGAAACACTATGCTAAAGCAGGATTTCAGGCTCTGTACATAAAAAACAGCCTCCGGGCAAGTCAGGAGACAACAACACATCCACTTGTGATGTAAATGTTGCATTTTCTATGGAATGTGTTATTTTTGTGTCCTCGGTATTTCCTTGTCTGCTCTTTACCTCCTTTGAAAGCAGTTGTCTTCCAGATCTTGTCATGTGCTCATCTTGTGCTGCAGAGCTTCTCAAAAACACGAGGCACTGCTTGTTAGGCAGCTACGAAACAGTTTGTACATTTGACCAACTTTGACATTTTTTGTTCTGACTTGTTATCACAAAACTGAACTCTTTAATTTATGCGTTCTCTTCATGAGGTTAGAACTAAAAGCTCCCATCGCATGACCGACTGCCACTTGCACATTGCTCTGACGTGAGTTAGCCATTAGTACTATTAACCTTCCCCTCTTGTACTCCCGGTGACACTGGTGCAAAAAGACAGGCATCCCATCACACATTTTGCAAGATAGCATCATTGAATTTTAAATTAAAACAAAAATGCACACAGGAATTTGAAAACAGGGACAGAAACTGGTTTGGGGACATGTCAATTTAAAAAATAGGAAATAATAGCAATATAAGTACATCTTATAGATGAAAAATACTCCAATGACTTAATTCAAAAACAAAAAATTATAACAAAATACATGATTAAACATGTTTAAAGAAATAACTGGCATGAAGAAACTTCAGAAATGATTGCAGAGAAGAAAATACAAGCAGATTATGATTCAAAGATCAAATTGATAAATGGAAGTGAAAAGCTCACATCTGCAGAGAGTAATAAATGCATTGTGTTGTTATGTGATCTATTATTCAATCATCATTTGGTTCTGTCAGTCACAGGGTATGAAACAATTAGGCGATAGATGAGAAGAGCCATGAATCCGTTCGGTGGCTGAACAGTTTCAACTGTTTGTTTCTGTCGGTTTGGCCTCAGATTTCATGTGACTGAGCTTTGCTGCTCTGACTGGAGTTTTTCTCCTCTTAAATGCCTCCTATGTGGACAACATAAGAGACTATCACTGGAGAGTGGAGCTCCTCCATGGTTGATTCAGATGTTCATTATGAATCAGTCCTGAGAGTGTCCACAAAGAGTGACAGAGGGGGACCGAGGAAGGCCGAGCTGGAGGTGATTGCCTCCTCTTGACTTTCTCTGGATGTGACACTTCTTCTTCAGCTCCACTAACGGATGGCGTGTGTGATGAATACTCGATAACCTGGTTCACATCCCGGGTAAAACCGTCTGTTTCCTTCTCCATTAAGTCTTCAGTATGAAGACATTTTTCATACGTCAGAAGCTGTTTCCAATAAACACTGCGATGTACTCCCAAAGTTTGACCATTAAGACTTGACTCAGCCAGCAGCTGCTAATACATAACAGGGTAATCAATAGAAGCCTAACCATTACACTGATAGATAAGGAGCTGAAATTAAAAGAGACCTTAACACTAATGAGGGAGACTGTTGGAGACACAGAGCTGTTTTGCTTTCTCCATCGATTAGCTGCAACCAGTGTTTTCAGTGTATATGCATACAGACAAAGTGAATGAGAGGGAACAGTGTAGAAGGAAGGTGGGGTTGAGGTTTAAAGATTTATTTTATAAATACATTGGACTTGTGCTGGCAGAAGGGGATGACTGGGCTTTAATGAAACTGTCAGGCCATGCAGAAACCTGATGAGGTTCCCCAAACGCTACATTAACGGTTGCTCCTCAGCCACCTTCTCATGCCAAATATAATTACAGCGTCATTACCAGCATCATCCGCGTTCCTGCTGGACAAACTAAACCCCACCATCACCCAACTATCACCCATCATCCCCCGCCTTCCAAAATCCTTCACCTCCTTCCACCCCCTATAATCACAATGTTTCTCTGCATTGCGGCAGGAAAGGAAAAAAAAAAGAAAAACAGCAATTGATAGTCTCATTAGTTTCCCCATGTCCTTCCTCTAGTACCATTTTCCCATAGAATGAAAATAAGGAGACAACAAAAAAACTGCTGCAGAAGGAGGAGGTATGGGGAGGGGGTAAAAAGGGATGAAGTGAGAGGGGGAGCATGGAGAAATAACACCAAACCGAGGAGATTTTTCATAGTGATTTTGTTAAATTGAGCAAATGGGTAATGCAATTTAAAGAAATATCAATCTCTAGCCCTTACTGTTTACCATGCTGTGGTGAAAGGCTTTGTATTGGAGCTTAATATTTAGGTGAAGATCGGCAAAGATGAGGAAATTTGCTCTTGTATTTCTTGTTTAAATGACACTTTTAAGCTTTGGCTCCTCTCTTCTATGGACCACATTGTGCTTCCAGAAAAAGGAAAATTTTGTGCTGGTCACCCAATCATCCCAGAATCACAGCCCCCGGAAAACGGGTATCTTATTTGGTGTTACAAAAGAACGAGAATTCAAATCTCTTTTACAGCCTCAATTTGGAATTAGCCTTTAAAAAAAATCTAGATGTTCTTAACCACCAGAGGTCCCCAGTTATGCTTCCAACACATACTGGCTCCCAAGCTTTATTCCTCTAGTACAGACCAAAAGGTAGGATAAGAAAACCAGGAAATGTATTTTTATCGTGTTACTTCCTCACTTTTACTCACCAATTGGTTGATATGTCTGCATGTCTCCATTTGGGCTAGCAATAACTCATTGTGTTGATCAACTGGTGCTTGAGGGAGTTCAAGATAGTACCCTTTGGACATGGTTAAATGATTTCCCCTCTAGTTTTTTTTATTTATCTACAGCATATTCATCCATAGCAGGATCATTAGTTCTTCTCTTCCACTGCTGGTTTACTCGTCCTAAAATCTGCGATCATCTCTCCTTTTTTGATTGCGATGAGATGAGATGAGGTGATCACTCCCAAGTCGCACCAATAAGTGATTGACCAGATCTATGTGCACTTTCTTGACATGTTGCGTCAAACGTCAGGAGCAGCTTTACTCCTGTCGGTGTCCTACTGTGGCTGTCTTTCTTGCTGCCCTTTGCCTTTGGTTCTTTACAGCTGTCCATAATGGTAATGGTGCCTTCTGACAGTTCATCCCTTTTAGTTGTGATTGTCTTTTCTCTTTTCGACGTCATCGAGCTCCATGTATCTACTGTGAGTGACATCCCAATATCTCGGCTATGTGCCCCAGTGAGTGGTATCAGTAAGTCAACGTCTGTCTGTCCTTGAAGAAACCTTGCAGAGGAGGTGCCTGATTGATGTTTCATTTCAGAACCAGCTCCGATAGCCACCCTTTTGTGATGGTGCAGCTGAGGGGATCGCAACAGTTTAAGTGAACTTGTATAATTGTACCCCTGGGTTGATCTCCAACAGCAGATTCACTGTGAAGATTGTTAGTGTCCTGCTGATGTAGTAGAGCTCTAGTATGCCCACATGTGTGCTGTAGCCAGTCCAGATATGAAAAAAAAAACAGTTTGCTTGATCTTGTTGGGTGACAGTCCTTTCGAATAAGAGGTAATGGAAAGGATCACTTTCTTATCGAATATTACTATTTGACATAATAGAGAAGGTTTTTCAGTTTGTTGGTCTGTGCCTTGTATAATCATAACTGTAAATAAAAGTCACAGTGGACATCCGGCTGTGTGCATGTGATCAACATCCAACAAATGATGGAACTAGTGTTGATAGTGGCAAAGTTGTAGAAGCTGGTGTTAGCTGGGCAGTTTCCTGTCGGTTAAGAATAGCTCCGCTGTTGTCTGACAGATTAACACACAGCTGTTCCTGCTGGCTCTTTGCTCTGCCATGGCAGGTTTCTGTGAATCTTAACTCATTCGCTGCCAAAGACGTCTATAGACGTCTTTTCAAATCCAACCGCTGACTGCCAAAGACGTCTATAGACGTCTTTTATTTTTTTCAATGCGAGTGGCTTTGGGGGACGATCGGCGAAAGTTTTTCCGTAAATATCGGCTTCTAGACAGAGTATGTAGTAACAAATTTACCCTCTAGGTAGCTGTGCTACTTTTGATGGGAGATTAGCATAGATTGTAAGCAAATAAAAACAAATGCAATGGTTCTCTATGAGAGAAATGGCGCCGGTGAGACGCGCGTCGAAGAAGAACGGAATAAGGTAGAAACAAAATTTTTTTTCCTGATGATAGAAGAGAGTCTCCTCTTTCTGTTGGTGTGTTCGGTGTTTACATAGTCACAGCACAAACTATTCTGTGGCTCTTGAAAAATCAGTCAAAATTCTCAAAAAACTCTGGCAGTGAGCGACTCTCTGTTCTGAAAATGGCTGCCAGTCAATGAGTTAAGGAGTCCAAAGAGGCGACATTGTTAATGGGTCTGATCCATATTGTGGCCAGATCATTTTCTCCTAAACAAGGCAGATTTGGACCAACTGAATGAGTCAAGGGTTTATTTGGGATGGTTGGTTAAGGGCAGGGGAGGACTGGGACAAAATTCAGCCTTGACATCTTCTGTCCAGACCAGTGCATGGCATTATCAGTGGACACCACATAGAAGTCTGCCTCCACTTGATCACCTTTATTGAGTCATCCTCGCTCGTCTCCCAGTGCCACCCAAGTGTTTTTACACTCCATTTAAGTTACTGGCTCAGCTGCAGCCCATCCCATGACTCCCACCCTGGTTTGTGCTGTGATTGACAGCACCGTCATGTCTCTCTGAGCCTGTCATGATTGACAATGGCATACAATAAACCAATGATATATTCCGATACTGGTAACACTGTTCCCTCTGTAGCCAACACTGCCAGCCCAATTGGGCAGGATTTAGAGAGTAAAAAGAAAAGTAGTGGATAGACCGGCCCACATTGGATAGGGGTCGACTGGAACACCATTGTGGGATTCTGTTTATGGAAAGCGAGAGGGCAAGCTGAGGGGAAGGCAGACAGGTGGACTGGCTGACAGGTAACCGGCAGGCGGGCATGTGTAGCTATAACATTTCATCCTGAAGAGCAGACGTTCAAAGAGAACCACTTCAGTTTGTCTCAGTAATAGAATGCTTTGATCAATTGTAAATGATGCAGCACTTTGATCCCACAGAACAAGCACTCTATCAGAGGCCAAGAGGTGGTCGCCAGTCACTCCTGGACCTTTGTCTATCCGCAGACATACAGGTGCAGTTTAGTAATAATGGACACAATTTAGAGTCTCTGCTTTTGGCTGAGGTTCCAGATGAGGTACTCTGTATTCCACCTCCACCTCTCTCGAGGAAGTGAAGCACACACCAGGGTATGTGCAGGGGGCATCTCAGTAAGCTGAACGCCTGACTGCTCTCTCTGTGAAATGTGGACCCTTGGCCAGTTGTTCCCGTGGCTCCTGTTCCCATAGTGCACCCTGGCACTGTGGAGGCCTGGCTCAGCCCTTTAGCCCTGACCCTGAAGTCTGCCTCTGTGCTTTCTCAACTCCTGCACTGGCAAAGAGTGAGCCTGCCTCTCCGCCTGCTGCTGAAGCTTCCAAGACAATGCCCCTCAGGCTGGACTTAGTGATCAGGAGTCGCAAACAGGACTTTTGTTCAAAGCATATTTCCATCTTGTGGTCTCGTGATTTCCACCCTGACTTTAACCTGGAATTTTCTTTTTTTCAATTAATTTTCTTATACTTTTTAACCACATTACATGCAATATTATACAGCACACCCTGCTATAAAACACCTGTGCTGTGTTGTCTAAAAGAGGTGCCAAAAGCCTCTGTTCTTGGGCTCAGCTTTTTTGCTGTACATTCTGTCATTGGGAACCGTACTACATAGATATGGGATCTTAATTTATTTGCGTATGACTGTCATATCTATTTCTCTCTTAGACAGCCTTATGCTCACTCTCTGGTAAGCCCCTTCTTGACTTGACTGTCTAATTGACATCAAGTGGATGGCTCCTAACTTTCTTTTTTCATATTCATGAATGTAAAACCAAAGAGGGTGTATTTTTTTCCCTAATTGTTCCATAGGTGCCTCTTCTGCTGATCTCCCTGTTCTGACCCCACATTTAAATTTCCTTGTTAAAATATTTGGTGTTAAAATAGATGCTCAATGAATATGTTAATGGTGAATTAAAGTCTTCCTTTTTTATCTTACAAATCTGGGCGGGCTCAGGGTGGACGCCTGCACAGCACCATACCTGCAGCCTGTTGGTAGTCAGGCTCCCTTTATCTGCCTACACTCTCCAGGTCTCCCATGCTGCATGATTGCCTCTCTGAGATTCAGATCTACGGCTGTCTTGTTACCTTTGTGGTCTTGTCCTGTCCATTCAGCACTCTTTTGGATCTACCTTCAGCCCATCTTCAAGCCCTGCTCCCAAAGGACACCTCATTCCCCCATTGGACCATTGGCACCTCCACCTGGAACCTTCCCATCTCCCGGGTACCTCCACCCTCCCTCCACACCAATAAATCTCTGTTATTCCTGTATCCAGCAGTTCTGCGTTTGCTTTTGGGTCCAGTCCTCACTTGTCCCGCAACAAATGAATCCTTAAATTATTTGAATATGTTTCACTGTTCAGGTGGTTTACAGCTCTAAAGTCTTTCATTAGCGTCCCATGTTTTACTTGTTCTTAAGTGTTTATGTAAATAAACATGGCGTGATCTGCTGTCATAAAACACTGATCAGGAATGTTTACATGATCTTACATGCATAGTATATTCACAGATGATAAATGATGACATTCCTATAGTTAAGTACAACAGTGGATATAGAACAACAGTCCTGCATTGAGCTGTGTCACAATAATAGAAGCAATGCATGTTTATTCATTCAAATTGGATGTTTATTTCTCACATTCAGACAGAAATAGAAGTGTAAGCTTTTGTGAACAAACTCCGGGGTTATATACCCTGTCTGTAAAAAGTTCCAGCAGTTGCACGTTTCACTTTGACTTGAAAGGACATCCACAGAGGCTCATGCTTCACAACCTTTGTTAATTAAAGGCTCGATTCAAATCCAACAAAGCGGGACACTAGTTAACATAAAGTTTCCCAGAAATTTCAATCCATTGGCTTTTTTTACATTACTTTCCTTTTTCTTTTTCTACAGGAGTAGCTTAGCCAGAGGATCAGGCACAATGCCTTCATATCCAGAGACAAAAAAAGTTTAGTCGCACGCACTCAGACACAAGTGAGAGCAAACGTGGTTCTGTATTGATTTGTCAAGACGGGAACGTTTTCAACTGACTCAAAGATCAAAGTATATTCACTAAAAGCATGCAGAAGAAAAGTATTGATTGTGATGCATTATGCAAGATCCAAACATGAAAGGACATTTTCTATAGACATTAAAAGGCATAGCAGATTACTATGTTTAGAATGTTAATGTGTTAATGGTAAGAAAATTAAATCATCCCAACATAATTTAATTTCTGTTGCCAAACCCCCCGACACAAAAAAAAAATAGTGTAGTTGCTGAGCTTAGAACTGAAGGAGAAGAAATGCTGAGCTGAAACCTTTAGCTGTCATTAAGATGTGTCTCTTTTAACTGAACGGCATCACCATGGTAACGTGGATTGAGCTGGTTAGGAGTTTTGCATTGAAACGTTTGAAAAGAACTGACAGACCTTCACCAATTCATATCCGGCAGAAGTCCTTGGCAGAAAACTCAGAATGAAGCAGGATTTAAAAAATGGAAATCACTTTTTATCAAGCCTTCGAAAAATCTTTATTAGTCCTTAGTGACCACCACTATTTAATAAATGGAATAAGATTTATGTGTCTATGATTCAAGTCAATCTGTATGACTGCATTCCATTCAATCAATAGTCCTCAGTGTCACATTTTATTGTATTTATTCAGGTGTTCCTTTTTAACGTATGAACATCTTTGATTGGGAAAAAAGTGGGTTTTTCATTTAAGAAAAAAGAAACTCTTGGAGACAAATTTTTATAAAGTAAACTTGAATTTTTGACCTTGCATCTCTATTATTCAAGAGCTTTTGTTTAACTATAACAAGGAGCATATGTCATAGTTGTGCACAAATAGATGGAGACTGTCAAAATAAATGAGTATGGTGACCATTTTGCTTTCAACCTTGTTGTTCAGTTTCTGAACTTTAAATTTTTTTCTTGTGACAAAGTAAAATATGTGGAAACGACACACATGAAAGGAAAAGATAGATTAGTGTAGAAACACTTCTAGCAATAACGTGTCCCACCAAAAAAATAATAAAAAACAGTACGGGTATCCCACTCATAGCTGTCATGGCTCTGTAATTCTATAATACTGGTGCAGTTCCTGCCTTCTGGGTTTTCTAGTCCTGTTGGGAGTTTAGTAACTGATCTTTACCTATCTGTAAATTGTTTCTGTATTTTGACTAAGGACTAATTAGTGATCATTAGGACAGAAAGACTCAACTTATTAATCAAGAATTGAATGAAGCGCTTGAGCTTGTTCAACTTTGAGTTGATTGAATAAACCAAAAGCAGATCTAAATCCAGTACTGGGTTGTCTCCTGAGTTTCTGTGGGTCCATTCTGCTTCTAGATATATAATTTTACTCAAGTGAAAGAAGCTTTATTTATCCTGGTGGAAACTTCTGTTATAATACAAAGTGGTTGTACAAAAATAAAACATAATTGAATAAGACAATTTGGATAACAAGGTAATTAAACTAAACAAAACACAGTTACCAAATCGGCAGAATAACCATTTTCAGGATGGTGTTAATGTACATGGGCAATTTGATCAGCCTCAGTGGAATACAATATCTCCAACAAGTGATCTGGAAAAGGGACATTGGTCCCATTTGGGGATATATATTGGTGATGTTTGGCCTTAAGATGGAGTGTTTGGACTGCCCTCTCACATCCTGAAGTGGATGTGTTAAACAGTCTTCTGGCCACGGGCAGAAAGGACTTCCTGTGGCGTTCTGTATCACTGAAGGTGCTTCTGTGTGAGGTTACCACCGGCTGGAGAGTGTTACGGCCAGTGTTGGGTAGGTTACTTTAAAAATGTAATCTGTTACAGTTACAAGTTACCTTGTTTAAAATGTAATTGTAGTGTAACTTTTTCGATTACTTTTAAAAAGTAATGTAACTAATTACTTTTGATTACTTTTTGATTACTTT
>JABUIW010000174.1:322580-335285 GCA_013363375.1 Menidia beryllina | reverse complement strand
TAAAAAGTAATGTAACTAATTACTTTTGATTACTTTTTGATTACTTTAAGGTTTTAATGAGTATTAACCCATGATTAATTTTAGCGTGTTATTATTAGCTATTGGCCGCAGCTAGCAGTTCAAGGCTAACGTCTGGTATCGATACTTTTGAAAATGAGTATCGTATCCGGATACAACATTTTAGTATCTATACTTTTTTAAGTATCGATACTTTTGACAACCCTAGTCTGAAATGTAGGACATGTCTGGGAAAAAGAGGACATCTGGTCACCCTACAGTTGGGTAGGCTAGGTAGGCTAGGCTAGGCTAGGTCATAGACATCGATAAACGCTTGTCATGCATCAACACCAAACAGTCAAATATTAGTAAATCAATACGCTTCGTCTATCAGTGAGTTGCATATTTTGCAAAGGTTTTTCTTTATATTATTAAAAAAATGTAACTACATTTGTAATTCTTAATATTTTCGGAAGTAACTGTAACTGAATTACATATTTTCTCATTGTAACTGTAACGAATTACAGTTACTCTTTTTTTGTAATTAAATTACGTAACGTCGTTACATGTAATCCGTTACTCCCCAACACTGGTTACGGCCCATAATACTCAGCAGTTTACACAGTGTCCTCATCTCAGATGCCACCAACGAAGAGTCCAGGTGGTCCCCCAGGACTGACCTGCGTGTTGGTCTTGTTGGCGTCTGCCCCCACTCAGCCTGCTGCACCAGCACACCACCGACTGGTAGAGCAGGAGATCCCGTCAGGCACGGCCTCACTGTGTTGAACTGGCCAATGTTACTCTGTAAATATTAAGGTGGAAGAAAGAACAATGATAAACTGCACAATGGTGGAAGGCACATAATTCCCCCTGATGGAGGTCTCCCTCCTGGACACCTCCAATAGCCTCTGTTGATTACCTGTTCAGTCTTGAAGTGGTTTCTCACTCTGAGCCCCAGCTGTTTCTTCCATAGAAGAAACAGGAAATCATCCAAATGACTATTTTAATTCTGTTTGTAGATTGTCGGTTTTGCTTTTGTCAACCCATCTTTTAAAAAAACGGTGGCTGAAATGTTGGCATAGTGGTCTCACAAGCGTCTGTGAGTGAAAGCTCAAACACCGGAGCTGTCCTGTGACATACATACCCTCCAAAATGTAGGTCTGCTTCTCTTTTCTGTCCCGTTTCTCTTCTACAACAACTTAGTGTAATTACAGACTATAAATTACCTGTAAGCATGAATGATTATCTGTCTCCTCGTGTCCTGTAATTAAGTAGCGAGCTGTCCAGTCTTTCAGCCTCCTGGGATGTGAAGGCCTTGTTGATCGGTAGATCTCTGACTTTGTCAGCACTTTTGTTTTAATTAAGTTTTGTAAGATGTTCTCACCAGAGATTGTGATTGAAATAGCTCTATTTCTATTGTTGGTTAAGAAAACGAAATGTGAGAAAACAAAAACAGTTGTTGGGAATTGACATGGAAAATGGACCTTCAAATACCGACTAGTCATGCCGCTGAAGGGTGCTCGGGTCACATGATCTGATGTTGACTGGATTTGACTGAGGCTGATGGCCTCTAACAGACCAGAAACCTGTCCAGGTTGTAACGTGCTTCTGTCCCAGTAGGAGCTGAGAGCCCAAAACTTTACTTTTTATCTGCTTCCAACTTTTTGCTGAAATCCTAATGAACCATTGCTTAAGGTGTTGTTACCAAAATGCATTTTGTGTCATGCTTTCCATCTCCATTTTGAAGATGATGGATGTGCACTAACACTTGAGGGAGAAACTTCACTGACATCTCAACATGGCTCTGAACTTCAGAGGGAAAACAGCATGTTTTAATTGAACCAAACTCTTCCAGGCTGCTATGGACTCCTCTCTGTTCCAGCACCTACTATTGCCACCTGTGTTTGCTTTCACTTCCCAAGCAGTGGGGTAGAATCCGTCATGCTGCTCAGAAGGACTTCCTAAAGGGAAGCAGATGTTTTTTCATTGAGCTCTCCAGCTGAGGACAGGAAAGGAATTTGAAAGCACAGAAAGGATGAGAGAGAGTGAAAAAGCGATAGAGAAAATAAAAAAGCAACATATAAAGAAGTAAAGAAAACAGAAAGAAGACAGAGAGGTGGATGGATATCTTTAGAAGTTCATGCTGTCATGTTAGTTTTTTTTGCAGCATGTGTATATTATTAAAGGTTAATGGTCAAAACAATGCCTTCTTCTGTCTTTTTACATATATTCATACATAAATATACACAGTGGGTACGGAAATTATTCAGACCCCTTTAAAATTTTAACTCTTTGTTTCATTGCAGCTATTCGCTAAAATGAAAAAAAATAATTTCCCATTAATGTTCACTCAGTACCCCATCTTGACAGAAAAAGATAGAAATGTAGAATTAAAAAAAAGTTATATATATATTTAAAAAGAAAAACTGAGATATCAAATGGTCCTAAGTATTCAGACCCTTTGCTGTGACGCTCATATTTAACTCACATGCTGTCCATTTCTTCTGATCCTCCTTGAGATGGTTCTGCTCCTTCACTGGAGTCCAGCTGTGTTTAATTACACTGATTGGACTTGATTAGGAAAGACACACACCTGTCTGAATAAGACCTTACAGCTCAGAGTGCATGTCAGAGCAAACCAGAATCATGAGGTCAAAGAAATGGCCCCAGGAGCTCAGAGACAGAATTGTGGCAAAGCACAGATCTGGCCAAGGTTACAAAAGAATTTCTGCAGCAATCGAGGTTCCTGAGAGCTCAGTGGCCTCCACAAGCCCTAACTGGAACCAGAACCTTCCTAGACCTGGCCGTCCAGCCAAACCGAGCAATCGTGGGAGAAAAGCCTTGGTGAGAGAGGTAAAGAAGACCCCAAAGATCACACTGACTGGGGGAGATTTTCTGCTGCTTGGACAGGACGACTGGTTGAAATTGAAGGAAAAATGAATGCGGCCAAGTCGAGATATATCCTGGAAGAAAACCTCTTCCAGAGTGCTCAGTACCTCCGACTGGGCTGAACGTTCCCCTTTCCAATAGGACGATGACCCTAAGCACACAGCTAAAATGACAAAGGAGGGGCTTGGGAACAAACTCTGTGACCAGTCTCTGGCCCAGCCAGAGCCCTGACCTAAACCCAACTGAGCATCTCTGGAGAGAGCTGAAAATGGCTGACCACCAGCGCTCATCATCCAACCTGACAGAACTGGAGAGGATCTGCACGGAAGAATGGCAGAGGATCCCCAAGTCCAGGTGTGAAAAACTTATTTCATCATTCCTATTAAGACCCATGGCTGTACTCGCTCCAAAGGGTGCTGCTTCTCTATACTGAGCAAAGGGTCTGAATACTTATGACGATGTGATATTTTAGTGTTTCTTTAATGAATTTGCAAAAATTTCTACATTTTTGTTTGTCAAGATGGGGTTCTGAGTGTACATTAATGAGAAATGAAATGAACTTTATTGATTTTAGCAAACGGCTGCAATGAAACAAAGTGGAAAATTAACAGGGTCTGAATAAAGTCTTTTTTTTTTCAGAAAAAAAAAAACATGACTGCAACTTTTTTCATGTAAAAAATCCCAGCAGAGACCAACTCACCTGGTTGTCCTGCTCCCATTTTAATTTCACAATAGCTTCCAAGATTTACACATTATTCAGATGTCTCAATTTGAACTTGATTCCTTCATGTTTCCTCAACATGTATTAAAATATTGATTTTCAGGTAAATATGTACACCAACTAGTTATGTAAATGTTACCATATTTTATGGCAGTAAAAGCTACACGTTAGAGTTGAGAAACTTCAAATGGGCTTTTTTTTTTTTTTTTTTTTTAGCCTTTGATGTTTATATGGGCTTGTAAATCATCCTTTTTCCACAATCCCTTTTTATACTGAAAATGTGCGGCATTCAATCACTTAAACAACACGTAAAACAACAATATCTCTTCACACAAATGTCTAACTGTGCACCTGCTGCTTTTTATGGTCTTCCATGTAGGTACTCCTCTTAAAAAACGGGCTGTTGCTTAGATATGAGGCCCTGCTGGAAAACAGCTCCAGGATGCATTCATTTACTGCTCTGCAGCTCTGCTGTGGGGGTGTGTGTGTGTGTGTGGTTGTAGCCTGTGTGTACATTACATATGTGAGTTTTCATAACCATGTTGTTCCCTGTGCATGTTTGTGTGTACAAACTTGTACTTTCATTTTTTCCTCTCAGTTCTGCATTACTTGCTGGATTTTAATGTGGGATAATCTTTTTCTGCCCCTCAGCTCAAGGTGCAGACCGAGATATCCCACACATGTTTCAAAACACCCACACACCCCTCCTCCCGACGAAGCCAAGGATCAGCAGGAAGGCATGCTCCATTACCTAGCAGCCCTTCATTAAGGTAATTTATCTCAAAAATGTATTTACATTTCATTTAGTTTACAAACGGAAGCAACTCAAAGACAGGACTCGGTACAACTAACACTTTAATGGTTGTTCACCTAAAGCCGTGTGTGTGTGCCTTGCTTGGTTTGCATAAACAACAACAAAAAAAAAACTGGTCCTAAGTACAGACCTGAAGTAGCACATAGGACGCATCATGCTGTTCTAATTCCATATTTATTCCATAGTAGCGATTCTGTCAGTTTGGTTTAATTTAGATTAATAAGACCTAAAATGTCTTTTTTATTTTTTATTTTATTTTAATTGACTCATCAGTGATGGAGACTGTGTGCAGTTCAGCTTTTGTTTAATGGACAAGCAGCAAGCTGTGTTCATTGCAAAAATATCCTGTTGTAAGACTGTCAAAATCTTGCTTTATCAAAACATATCTCCTCCTATCAAAAAGATTTTGGTCCCAAAATAATTTTGAGCAAACTTTTGGCTTTTCAACATTTTTTTGCAAAACTAAAATGGACAACAGTGTTTTTTCTGGAAAGCCCTGACTTTCTCCTTGTAACCCTTTTATGCTCTCATTACATATTTTCACAAAGTTGAACATTTAAGGAAACGTATGTCTGACATTCCTTGCTTAAAACAGAAAGTACAATATCTATACATGTGACCCTGTTTGTATAGCTTTGTGGAAAAAAAATATTGAAAAAGTGAATAGTGCTAGTACTTAGATGCTGGCCAATGAGTGTAAGAGAAATGTTTCTTTAAGATAAATGACCTAAGCGTGCAATTAAGACTGAAGATCTGTCATTGGTTGAGAGGCCAGTGCACATGCAGACTTTTTTTAACATCCCTGAGTTCATCTTACTGAGGTAGTTCAGTTGTCTTTTTGTAAAGTCATTGTAAAAAAACAATGAAAGTGTTGCATCCATCCATTCATGATGCAACTAAAAATGGCTCCTGAGGGGCGTAAACATGAAGCATTCCAAGCAAATGTTCAAAATGTCCCAGCCGATTAAGAACAGCCGCTGAAAAGCAAAAGCCACACATTCTAGGGCTCACCCATGAGCTCCTAACCCCATCTCCAAAGCTCGGCCCCCACACACTACATAGAATATTAATTCATGTTGCTTGTATCCGTGATCCAATTGTTCCAGTCTTAATCCAGTTACAACAAAGTCCACTTTGATGGGAGGTGCCACCTTAGAGAATTAACAATCCTATAGGTTTGCTTGAAAGTTGTTCTCCAAAATGTATTAGATTTTTATTAACAGGTTTAGCTCACTTTGGATCCTAAATGCTCTTTATGTGTAACCTACTAATCTCAGTTTATTGTGGGATTTTTATGTTGGTGTTTCCCATCCTCTCTGAGATATTCTTTTCCCTTTTTTAAAATGAGGAAAATATTGCTTCAAAAGAGTGAAAATGATCTTATTCTCCCTCACAGAGACCAAATGAATTATACATAGTGACCATGTGGCACTTTAGCCCAAAAGTTGAGATGATATATAAAATGTGCATGAAAAAAAGATTGCAGTGACACAGTGGTTTCTAAAAGTTCAGGAATTTGGAGTTAAGCATTTATAAGTGCTGCATCTTGTATTTGTCCTTGAGCTAATCTGGCTCTTGATACAGACATTTAACTTTTTTATGACCTTCATAGTCATCACCAAAGTCTGATTTTCTTTGGATTTAATAACCTAATAGATCTTGTGTGTATTTCGCAAGCTCATGGCTGAATGGGACCAGACTAAACAATGGTTTGGGGATTTTAGAAGGTGGCCTGGAATGGGACGGTGGAAGACTAAAGCAGCACAAAGCAGTGTGTGATGGCACCAGAGGTCAAAATATGCAATGCGTTTAAATGTCTTTCATGAAAAATGTTTTTAGTAATCACAAGGACGGAAATTAAACAAACCCAAGAGCGTAGTACGTACATGCACTGCCTTTTCTTCAAGTCAGAACAGATGTCACCTGAAATGTTGAGCCATAGAGGTACTCGTATAAACATTTATACCATATACTTATTTTAAATAGTCAGCCAGTTCTATGCAAGATATTATGTTCCCTTTTCAGTTAACCTTCTACGAAAACATACACACCGTGCAGAGTGACTGCAAAACCAACCGCCAAAGGAGCTGTTACATCACACAAAACTATGGGGAAAACCAGTCGGCCCAAATATAGCCATCACTCCCAGGAGGTCCCGATCATATTTCCCGTGTGGTTGGTCAAATGAGCTGTTAAACCAAGACAGGTTGAGGGACACTGCTCTGCTCCTGAGTGGGCACTAGTGGAAAAGTGCCATGAGTCTGACAACAGCAACAGAATCGGCCTTGGGTCAACCAAGGCTCCAATCCAAACCATGGCGTCTTCCTCCAAGGTGCCACGGCCCTCTGGGGACCTAGGGGTGGACATCTGGCTGGGAGCTTGTCCAGAGTTCTGAAGTTTCAATGATTGGGGAGTTATGAGAACACTTCCAACATCAGGGGGGTATTGTGTATTGAGATTCCATGTACTTTCTCTCTTTAGCTCAAACTTTGCCAGCATGGAATCAGGTGATTGTCCAAGCAACACTTCTGGAGATGTGGGCTAGTCCAAATAAACAACCGTAAACACGGTCAGGGACATTGGAAAGCGTTGGTGATTGATGCCTCTGCATATCTACCATGGATGGCATTCCCTTGTTCCGGAAAAGAGACTCGGCGAGGGTCATATTAAAAATGTGCTATTTGATGTTTCCTTCCTCATTTAGGAGGGATGGCAATGGGCTATTTAGGGTTAGAAGTGTTTGTCCAGCTGAGATTCTGAAATCAGACATTGCTTGCAAGTTGGTGGGGTCAGTCACACAAAGGTTGTGACACCCTACACCCTGGCATTGTTTTCTAGGACGCAAAGTCTGGATACAGTGGCTGACAGTTTTTCCCCTGCATTTTGTTTCAGCGAAAGATAGAATGTGACAAAGCTAAAAGTTTTCATAGCAGGAGGAAATGAGTCATGGTCCACCTCTCCTTAATCTGCTGCCATATTTTACAGTGGAATGAAGGATGTGTCATCCTGGCTTACCTGCTCTGTGGTGCTGGAGCGTTGGCCTGCTGATGATTTGTGGTCATTGTCCAACAAGCTATGTGTGTCAATTGTGACATCCAGAACACGATTGTCCCCACAGGCAGCATCCAGCTGAGAGTGAAGCTGGTTGTTGACCTCGGAGTGCTTTTGCTCAGTCTTTTCTGACACAACATATTCCATGCAGTACCAACTCTGACAAGAGGCCTTTTTCAACATTTATTAGAGTATGTCCTTCCTGGTTTAAACGCCAAACCTGGTGACAGAAATGCAAGGATGCAACAGAAGACTTTAGCCTTGCTTGTTTCCACGTTTAGCTTATTGCAAGACGGCTAACTCGTAGGAATTCAGCCCTGCCATCAGCGCCCTGTGAGCAGGCCCACTACCCATTAGGTAGCACTGTACCGAAGCCAACCTGTATGCTGATGGTTAAATTACCCCTCAAGCTAATCTTCTCTAATTCTAATTGGATGTAGAGGAATAGAATGGCTTTTCCTTCCTTCCCGCTTTCTCCAGCCAACTGCAGCCCTTCAGTGTGGCTCCCTCTCAAAGCTGACTGTGGTGGAGACAAACGGGCCACGACAGTCCTCATTCCAAACATCAGCATCCTTTCATCACATGTCATTGTCCCTTAGCGACTCTTGTGTGCATGTAAGTGACTGAGCCCATCTTTCCTGTCACTTAGCAATCAGCTGTCTGTCTTTTTTAGCATTTCCATCAGAAAAGTTTGACATCACGCCAATGAATGATGGTACTGATGGATCAAGGTTTGAGTGATGGCATGGCTTTAACATAGATAGGGAGCCACAACTATCTTACAGTGTGTTTGTCTGCAGTAATTATGCTATGCCTCTGTGACCACTGTCGTGACTGTGAGAAACACACCGAATTTTATTGGGTGCACATGGCTTTTAAACCATAATCAGAGAAAGCTGAACAATAGTCAGATTGATGAAGTAAGACAGTTTGGACAATAGATGTGATTAATATTGCATTCCAGGCTAAAAGATTTGTACCACTGAATTTTGAAAACAATAAGTTCTCTCCAAAAGCTGTCTGTTTTCAGCATTCATAAATATCAATGGATAAAACTTACTAAAAAAAATCTCCTCCACTCTTCTTTTCTTGCCTTGTATATGCCTTTTACATTTTACACCACCAAGTGCAGGCAAAATTTAGATTGGGGGTGTATACTAAGAACACGGTTAAGTGATAAACCAGGCTAAGTTAACCTACAGGAAGTGGTAAACCTGCTCATAGATACACCCGCAGGTATCATTTAGTTAAGAAAACTAAGAATCCTGGCCCTGCTATTAGATGCTTTACCTCTAACCACAAGGTTAACTTAACGTGCTTTACTACTGAACCAGCTTCTTAGTATACCCCCCAGGTTTAGACAGAAAATACAGAGTTTTTGTAAGCCTTCAGTTTTTCCTTCAAGTGAGGTCATAAGTACATTACACCACTCGGAGACAAACTTAACGAAAAAGTTGCTACTGTTATTGCCATCATTACAAAAAAAGGGGGAAAAAAAACCAAAGCTTATCTGGCATCCAGTTTGAAACCCCTTTCTAAAAATAGTCAGTACAGAAAATGAGGCCAACATGAAGAAAAAAATAACTTACGATTACTGTACTTCACAAACTATAGGTGCACACATGACTGGAAAAATAATGCCTACCTAAAACGTAAAAAAGGGCAATGCTGAAATGAGGTGTACATCACATCAGAGACAAAAAGATGCTACTGTTGTTGCACTTCAGTCCGACGTCATCACAGTCGCTGTCTTGTCTCCATCTCCTCCTCCATGAGGCTGCTGCTGACTGAGACTGGCTCTGTGTTTAATAGAAGCAAAGCAGGCGTTTCCTCGGGATCTTTCACTGATCGTGTCAACATAAAAGCAATCCTAAAACAAAGTTATGAATTATCCTGTGACAAACTCAAATCTAAAAACAAAGACAATATTGACCTGGATGTATTTTTTTCCTGTATATTTTCATCCATTAAGGGGAAAAAGAAAAACGAAGATAAATCTTATCTCCATTGCCAACAAGTTAGCGATAGAGAGAGAGTGTGGATATCTATATCAGCTTTGTGTTTGGTTAAGGAGTGATATTCATGACTGTGCATCCCATAATGCAGTTCACGTAGGCAACTTTGCTCTTATCAAGAGAACCATCTGGCAAGGCTTTGAAGATGGACTTGCCATTTGAAAGACTTTTATCCATCCATGCCCTCCATAAGCCTTGCACATGTCAAGGGCACTACATATTCTCGAGCCTAAAATGAAACGTGTATTTATTTGCAACATCTGTGCACATTCTGAACCTGTGAAATATTAGTAACCTGTAGGCAAAATGGAGAAACAAGTCTGAAAGGATGTTGGGCCAAAGTGTCAACAGGGATCAACATCTCTGTGAACTACACAATGATAAATATGTTATTGGAAATGTGGAAATAGCTAGTGTGAGAAAAGTACCATGGAAACATAAAGATGGAGATAAAAAGCACAAATAAAAAGCACAGTGCTTCAGATAAGAGATTAAGTTAAATTATCTCATACACTTTTTTGGAATCTTCCGATGGGAATAGTCCACAGAAAATGATGTGAAGGATCAAGTTGCCCATCAAATCAAAGGATCAAGTTGTCATCAAAAAGTAAGCATGTCCCTGCCTTTAGAAGTTGCAGAAAAGGGCGTGGCCTTGTGAAACTCCTGATGGGTCAAATGGGATTTATCCACAGATTAAAACAGTCCATCTGAACATCAGATACCCAATCAAGATTCCTAACTAAGTTACAGGAACTGCCACTGGCACCCTATCCCCATCATAACCTTTTGAAAAATGGGGCCAAGTCAAAGCTAATAATTATTTTGAAAGCCTCCCCTGGTGATACATTCTCTTTTGACACGTCCATTTTTCATGCTTGTGTTGCAAAATGTTTCCTTCTGATGAATATTTTCAGGGATCAAACTAGAGTGCTTTGAGGCATTATTGAAAGAGACTCATTTATATTTCCCTCACATGTGACAGCCGGCATTTAAGAGCACTATACTAAATAAAAGGATATTGATTTGTCCAAATGAAACCTTGGTATAACCTTCAAGACGGCATGAATTAGGGGCAAGTGTCATGTGACTTATTCACGGTACAGGCATTCTAATACCTGCAGGAAAAACTGTTCTGAGCAGCCTGTGCATATCCAGGGTTGATTTTAGGCTGTGATCCGGATCATCAGCAGAGCACGGTACTCTTCTGTCCTGTGCCTCAGGAAAGCTGTTGCTGGTTGGTCTATTCTACTCACAAAGCGGCTGACTTTGGATCGTTCTAGGTGCGGTTGGGTTTTATTGGTCTGCAAGGGACTGGGCTTGTAAAAACGGGATGGAACAATAAATTCCCACTCTGTGAAAGTGTCAACCGATTCAGTTGTTTCTGGGTAAACATATTTAATAGTACAAAATAAAACAGTGCAAAAGTCTGATATGCCACGTGTTAAAACTTAGTCTTTAAACGTTAGTCTTGGCTCACATCTGGATAGGGTTCACAAAACGGCAGAGGTTATCCCAGTTGTTTCAGCAACACGGTTTTCTGATACATACACGTCCCTCCAGGTACATGTAACATTGATAAGCTGGTGGGGAGATAATAATGTTTTTAGAACAATCCTCTGAGCCTCTTGCAGCTTTCATTTGATCACTTGGTTTCGTCTTTCTCACTTAACTGTACCAAATTGACGGTGTGGGCTGGGACACTGAGCCTCCTTATAATTCTCACCAATGGCAAATATACTGTAGAGATCAAACAGCTCTCTGATCTGAGAGACCTTCAGCATTCTCTTTTCTCTTCAGCAGGGGGAAAATCGCTTGTTAAATTACTATCAAGAGCATATTTCTGCAAAACAAATGAGTATTATTTTCAGAACATGACTTTTTCTCGCCTTTCATTCCAAACAGCTGTCATCAACTGTCGGTGTGCATGTGTGGAGGCAAGAAGAGCCTCAAGACAGAGCTCAGAATGCAGAACAGACCAACTTCTCTGACAAATTTGGAACTAATTGGGTCAGACACAGTTTGACTTTCGCCGAACTGTCACAGAGGTGATTTTTCTTTTTGCAAAGGAGCTGACACGAGTTGCTGGGTTAAAATGAGCTGTATACCCAGAGGTGTTCTTGATCTTTGAAGGTCTTGAATCCTCCTTCAGACACCTATGTAACACTGTGTCAGCTCACTTTTATTCGTTTTTTATGTATAAATAATTAAAAGGACTAGTTCATTTAATATCAAATTTATATCTGTATACTAAGATTGATGTAGGAAGCTTCAGAGGGATATTCATCTTTTCCCTTCAGAAATAGATGTATTGCCATCACCAGCACCAATCTGAGCTGCTACCATCCCCGATTTCCTCTGAGGAAACAAAAAATAGATATTTTCAAAGGTTCTGTCCCGTGAGAAGCTGGCAGGCTATCACAAAACACACTTAATTGGTGAAATCATGCCAATATTGTTTGCATTTTTCATATTCACACAAATGAGGTTTGAAACAGAACGGCTGCTTTTTCTGAGCGGGTGAGAAACAACATTTTTAACTCCGACTCGCCCAGTGGCTGATTTATGCTTTAAAGTGGCCAGATGTTTTTTCTGTGATGGATTTTTGGGCGCTGTGAGAAATCTGTAAGAGTCTCTGTATGGCAGCTTATGCATCACATAAATCTGTGTTGATGGTGTAAAGGTGGGGAAATGCTGCAGCTCCATTTCCTACGATAAGACGTTTCTGGTTGTATACGGGTTCACTGAAATGTCGTTTTATGAGACATTTTCAGTTAGTTTCTCCAGTGAAACGTTAATAGGGATGTACTCACTTTCTCAAATGAAAAAAAAACAAACTGTAAATGTTCCTAGTGACAAAAATGGCTTCAGAAAGATAATCAAGCTTTCACTGATTTTTGAAAAGTTTGGCGATGGAAAAAGTGAGGGCTCCTGTGTTGTGTCAAACTTGAGGCATTTTCATCTGCAGGTGCGCTTTATAAAAGCTCTCATAGCTCATTATTAAAGCCATCTGAGAACCTTCAACCATTTGAAAGAATTTAGACATCAGCACATCAGTTATGCGCAGGACTTTTAGACATCAACACAGGTTGAAAAAATCTAACATTTTCAAATAACAGCTTCTTAAGGCTGAGATGGTTGTGTACTACAGAAAACAGAAAGTGTCACCAATGTGACGTGCTGCTCCAGCATGCTAAAAACATGAAATCTCTCTTTGAGGG
>JABUIW010000174.1:301865-322180 GCA_013363375.1 Menidia beryllina | reverse complement strand
CACACACACACACACACACACACACACACACACACACACACACACACACAGGGAGCAGAGCAACCAGCATTGGAGACAAATGGCCAAACGAAAGTGAAGCTTCACAGATGAACTGTAAAAAACCTTTCCCATGGACCGTCCCGTCGGCGATAAGTGGGGGGGCTGGTGCTGTGCGGGGTCAGAGTTCTTCTGCAAAGTTGACTGAGTACTTTTAGACCTGAAAAACAGAGTATGCTATAGACCCTTTTTGTTTGAGTTTGTGTCATTGTGAGACTGTCTCATTTATTACATTAAGAGGGTTTTAAGAGGGGTTTTGTTGAAATTATATTTTCTAATATAGAAGAAGTCATATTTAGAAAATTTTTATTTATGCATTTTAAAGGAGGGCTATAATTTTGTTCCTGGTTGTTACAGATTGTGTTTTACTACCAGAGTTCTTTTTGCACCATTGAGGTAAAATAAAGCATTTTCATTAAAATCTGAGAAGCCTGTGAATCTGTCCAGAGGCTGAGCAAACTGTCCTCCTTTTTGGAAATCAAAATATGGTCCCCCTGGTATATGGAATTTAATTATCCTGATTTGATTGGAATTAGATTTTTTACGATGAATTGGATTCTAAATGGCTCATACTGGTCTGTGTCTTTAAGGGCCTAGAGATGACATTTGATGTGTGTCTTTATATGAATATTTTTGTATTCAAATAACTTGAATATCGGTGTTACACAAAAACACAATAGGCAATATGCAAAACATTGGGGCACACTCTGAGGATTATCATGGCATGTTTGGGATTACTATTCCTTCACACCTCAGTGTTTTCTATTGCTTTGCATTGTGCAGCTCACACAATGTCTTTGACGTGTCCGATACTTTGAAGAACCAATAGAAGTGTGGCTCCTCATCTGCATGCAGATGATCAGGTGTCAGCAGCATCTCTGTTCTTTGTGCTACTGTTGCAATGCAGAGGTGTTATGGCTTCTGTAACACCTCTATACCGGCTTTCCTTCCCACACACTCCGTCACTTCCCTTTCTGTTATATGCTCTTTGCTGCAGAAACGCTTCTCCAGTTGTTTTTTCTTCTGTACTGAATACGTCACTGATGCAGTGCCTTATATATAATGTATTTTTCGGGGACTTTAATCCAATATAATTTCACAGACATAGACAAGTATTTTTTATATATATATATATATATATATATATATATATATATATATATATATACTTCCTTTCTTCCTTGCCTCTCCTAGAGTGAAATCCTCTACATGCTACTTCCTCAGGAAAATCCAAATTCAACATACATAAGCCTTTTCCTTTCATATGCTTCTACTTCTAAGTCATCCAAAGTCACCTCTATGAAATAGACTCTCTCTATACATCAAGACTATATGAGGCCAATCACAAGCATCCTCCAAGCTGCCCTTCCTCCTTATTGTCTTTTAAACTGTCTCTCCCTCCTGCAGTTGAAGCTTCTTAACACCTGATTCTGATTCTGTCTCAGTATATGTATATAGTATATGTGTGACTAAATATCCATACAGCCTGGCACAAATGTCTTCACAGTTGCAGTAGAACAACCAGCTTCTCTTTGGGACATGATCTACTCCACTCCAGTTTCCATAGCTAACTAATTGTTAGCTCTGGAATAGATCCTATAATCTTATCCACAGACAGTGACCTCATGAATTTAGGAAACAAACCAAACTGCTGACAAATGCATACGTGCATGGTTTTGATTTTTACCCCTTACCCCATTGGCAAGTGATGACTAGGAGACTTTGTACAAATACATTTTTCCATTAATTATGTTGAATATTGAGCTCAAGTCCAAATTCAGATTGCTTTTATTTGGGTGTCAGGCTGACGCAGAATGTACACGAGTCTGATGCTAATATGGTGGCATGACCTGTTTCCATAAAAGGCTAACTGTGGAGTAGCTATAAATACTAATGTGTGAGTACAACACCAATCCATAAACTGAGTCTATGATCCATAACGGTGTTAGTTATTACTCGTACAGTTGGGCACGATAGGTTAAACACTTATCTTGTCTTTTCCAGATTTGAACGTAGCAATGAAAATGCATTGATTTTACACAATAAGAAAAAAGATTAATTGCTTTAGTTAGCAACAGTACTGAATTCAGTTTATCTATCCATCCATTGTATATCCTCCCCTCAGGTGAAAGGCAGGGTACACCCTGGACAGGTCACCAGTCTATGAGAGGGCACACAGAGAAAAGCAACCTCACACACTCACATTTCTTTCTAAACTTGATTTAGACACCAATTACTCTAACATGGCTGTTTTTGTTGTCCCATGGAATAACATGCAACCCCACACAGAATGGGGAAATTGTCCCAGCAACCCTCTGGCTGTGATGCTAAGGAGCTGACCACCACAGCACTGTGCCGCACAATTAAATTCAATTAAATTATGGAGCCTCAAATTACAAAACACATTATCTCTGGGCACTTCAAAGGTAAAATCCAATTCAAGCTACTTAAAATCCAATTTATTGCAATACAATCATAATCAAATCAATTCCAGTTCATTAGACTTCAAATTAGACCAATTCATAAAGAGCCAATTAGGACACCAACAGATTCTACTTTATTCCCAAAGTTGCCCTGACAACTAGAGGTCTGAATCCCTCTTGTCAGAAAGCCGGACTGTCGAAGACTGTGAACTCGATCGAACAATCTGGTGCCTCTGTTCTGTAAAACACAATCCCTGTTCCGGATATATGTGGACACGGTGTAACATTTCTATCAGACAGAAGGCGATGTCTTTCAAATCCCATAAACCAATATATTGTTTGCAGTAGAATGTAGGAAAAACTGTAAATTGTTCAAAATAAATTGTACAAGTTTATCAGAAATATTACTTGAAGATGTTGAATTTGATGACAGTCTATATGCTCTGCATCTTCTTCTTTTTTATTAATGATGAGTGATTGTGTATTAAATTGGTTAAATATCTGTACTGCTGGTAGATCCGCACATCAGCCCATGCTGACTTTTCTTATAAAAGATGTGGTGGTCGACTGCTGGTTAGCACTCTACAGCACAGACCTGTAGGAAAGATGCAACATCTTTCCATGCCCATCACAGCTTTTTCACATACTCTATGCAACATCCACTGTTGCTCAGCAGCATTTTAAACCCTCTCTCACTTCAACTGTATGCCCACACACAACTCCAAATGAACTGTCTGTGGACGACAATGGCTGATTTTAGATGGGGATGAGTCAAGTCTTATTGCAACTAGCAGCAGAGATCATAGTTCGGCTGTTTCATCTCTTCATTGGCTGCCTCTTAAATTTAGAATAGAATTCAAATCTCTCACGTAGAGATGTTATGATAAAGCACCACTATACCCTAAATAACTTCAGGATATGTCAATGGAGTGTAAAGAGAGCGGAGTAAGGACAAATGTGTAAGGGTGAGCTAGAGGTGATGCTTTGGTGCAATCTGTTGGTTTCCTTAGCAGGGAAACAAGTGTCTCTTTCATCTTTTCAGGACTATGACACTCCATCCAAAGAGCCCCTCAAAGGACTGTCAGGATGAATCCTAAGAAGTGCTCCCACACAACCTAACCAAGCAAGATATATATATATATTTTTTGTATTACCAGTTCTGCTCCCTCTTTAAACACATGAGTCCAGTTTGGGCTGAAGAAACTATTGTGTAGTGTTTTGGGGTAAAGAAAATAAAACTGATCTTAATATTTTATATATACATATAGTAGAATACTATATTAAATAGTATATTAAAGATGTGTTTTCCAAATAAGCTGTGTCAGATCATATCAGAGTAAAGTCAAGAGAAGCAACATTTCTTTATGAGGTAGAGATTGTTGAGTGATAAATAATTGTGGTAGAGTGTTGGTGACTATTGACAGTTTTTTTTTTTTCTGTAGTTGTAGGAAATTCTGGGACCAAGAGTCAATTTATGAGACTGGAAATGGCAATCTTATATAAAATCAAGAGTCTAAGATTAAGAATACTTTCAATGCTGTGTCATCAGATTATGATTGTTTGTATCCTTCTTTTTCATTAATGTTTTTTTCATTGTATCTATTTTATTATAGAACTATTTTTATTAATTTATTGTACAGTGTTTTACATATTTTTATCTCTTTAACTGAGGTCTGAGCTCTCAGTGAAAAAAATCTGTTTCTGAACTGTGAGTTCATGCACAAATCTTAAATCTTGACATATCTCTCTTAAGGTAATGCTTTCTTCATAAGGCTTCTGTAAAGCCTTGCCAGACTTTATGGCTCTGTTTAGACATGTCAGTGAACCGGTTGTGATGCTGAAGTAGCAGGCTTCTCCGAACCATTCTGCTCCATAGTTCGGTCTGTGTCCGGGCCATGTGGTCCAAGCTTCTCAAAACATACTATCAGTGATGTGTAAAGAACACTAGATGGCTTCCCGTGGTTTTACACTTTACGTTAAACCAGATATGCTAAGCTAAACTAACTAACTCATTTATGACAAGGCACCCTAAAGGCAGCAAACTATCAGATTTATGCCTTAACCTTTCTGTGTGATGAGAGTTTGGCATTTAAAGTATGTTCTCTATCACATTAGACTCATGTCGCCTGTCTGAAGATGAGCTGATTATAACAGACCCAAGCAAATTGTGTTCTGTAATGGCATTGATTCGTGCCTGTGTCATGCACACACACTCCCAAATATGCTGTCCCTGTGACTCCATCCATCAGTCTAATTACACATCAATCCAGTTAATTCTTCATTATCATTAACCTTGGCAATCTCCCCCTAAGAACACAGCCATCTGGCAATTATTTCAAAACTTTCCATTTGAATTTACCACACACACAAGTATTCTAACACACACATGTGCTGAGTACATAAAGCATCACACACCCTTTGTGCTGGCATTCCTGCAGCACAATAGAGCACTAATGTGTCTGTGTGAGGAGACGAACAGAGAAAAGTTGGAGTTGCACACGTGTACCTCAGTTAATGAACCCCTGCTGCAGAATCCTTGTTAATGGATTAGTCCATTATGATTAGTCCATGATAGCCGCGGTGCCACTCCTCACTCTGACATTTGTCATTTGACATGCAACAATGAGCCTTCCTCATTAATTCCCATTAATCAGTCAGTCAAGCAGTGCTGTTTAATTTG
The DNA here is from genome assembly GCA_013363375.1 of Menidia beryllina. Lineage (NCBI taxonomy): Eukaryota > Metazoa > Chordata > Actinopteri > Atheriniformes > Atherinopsidae > Menidia > Menidia beryllina. The sequence continues at coordinate 317,020 of JABUIW010000174.1, read as the reverse complement.
AGACTGATTGATGAAACAGTCAGCATATTTCTTTTATTTATCTAACCCCGGTATCGTAGCTGTGGGGCTGATGTCTGCGATGATCTAAAGGGTGGCACAGGTACAAATTCTGCTTACGGCTGGAGAGACATAAAGTAGTGCCCTTATTTAATGCAGGTCCAGTCATTTAAGAGACTGTTGGGTTGTGGCTGTGACTTTTAAAAAGCAAGGTGCTTTAAATATATACTTCATGGCTTGTAACATTGAAGCAAAGACAATTAGAAAGACTTGATTTCACAAAGTTTTTACGGCATTCCAATTAGTTTGAGCCTTTGAGAAAAAATAAAGAATTTAAAATAGATGCCACAATAGCTAGAAAAGACAAACATCTGAGAACAAATAAACTGCTTAAAGTGTTCTCATCTGCAAATGCACGAACATCAAAAGCTTTTCTGGTGATTTCTGAGCTTGGATGTGTCGTTTTCGGGAATATTTAAGGACACTCTTTGACAATTCTGAACACAACCTGAACAATAAATATTGTGTTTCCAAAGGAGAAAACTTTCTGAAGATTAAACAAATATTATCTCCCTTTAGAATATGAAAAAGAAAAAAAGCTGTCACCCTAATCAGCTTTTCTAAAGTCAGCTTTTAGTTGCAGTCAGAGTCAGACTGTCCTCAGAGCTGCCGTACTTTTGTTCCCCCACGTTACCGTTTGTCTGGACCGGCCTGTTTCTGACAGGCCTCCTCAGAGCAGGTACCACCATCCCATTGCTTCATTCATGATGGAGTCTCTACTATTTATCCATTTTCTAGACCAGCTTTTACCAAGTAGGAGGCTGCAGCCTAACCCATCCCTCCATCTGAAAAAAAAACCAAAGGTATTTATTCCCCAAAGATTGTTTGTATGTTTGCTTTTGAATTTTCTTTTGCAGAATAAAGTTAAAAAGATGTAACGGAATGTGGATTGGGAGTCTTGCCAAAGCAGATACATGGACATCCGTGTTGTTTCTGAGTACAAACAAAGGTCGCATATCTAAAAAAAAACAACTTTCCCGTCCCAGGCAGTGACCTTTACAAACACAGATCTTCGGTTGTTCACGTCTACAGAGTTTTTAAAAGATCCATTTTTACTGCCGTTCATTTGTGTTTGAATGTGGAAGATAAGCCTAATCATAGATCAAAACCCCTGCTATGTGTGGACAAGCTCTCACACTCACTCCAGTTTCAATTTGGAGTCATACAAAGGGAAAAGATGCAAAGTCCACTCAGAAAGGCCCCCAGCTGGGACTGGAGCAGCGGCCTCTGGCTGTGAGGCGCCGGTGCTAATAACCACACGCCTGCACGGCTCTGTGTGCTGTCCGGTGGGCTGGAAATCATTATGTAGTCATCTCTTAATCTTTTCTCTGAATGTCAACAAGTGTTCTTTTGTCTTCATCTTGTAATTGTAGCAGAGATGCTGATCAACCAGAGACCTCGGGGAAACAGGTGCTTTTACTCTACAATCATGTCAGATGGACTTGTTTTCATTACTGCTAACACTGGCATCTACCAGCTCAACTGGCTAGATTTCTGTTTAATTAAGTGGGTTTTTGAGAAGGGGAATATTCATAGAAACATTTCTATTACCTTATCTCTCCGTCTCTCTGTCTGGTACCACGTTCGATTAGTAAATGCTGTGAAACTTATGTTCTTTGCTGACATGTTATCAAAGTGTTTCTTCGGTGAAACCGTAATATCGGCTTCTCTCTAAATCAATAGACCATTCAAATGGTATTACGTAACCCATGGATCACCTGCGGATGGGAGTAGTGGGATCTGGATTTGATGAAGTCGTCCACATGCTACATGTCGAAAAGAGACAAACAACCACGCTGCAGCCCATTACTCACTAACCTTATTAAGAGGTTGACAGCTAGTCTTTATTCATATTTATGTGCCTTTGTCTTCAGTGTTTTGCAGCAGTAGGGCACCGGCCATCTGGTGGCAAAGCAGGAGCCTCTGTATATGCTGTAGACTAGAAATCCATTCAACATTCCACTTCTTTCATATCTCTGCCCTCACAATAGCGACAGCATATGACAAAACGAGTACCGTCACTGTCGTGAAATTGACCCTGAATAGGATCAACAAGCCATGAAATTAGCACAGAAGTCCTTAAACATACAACAATACGAAGATGCTTTGTCTTTTCTGGGGAGCAGAAAAGGCTGGAGAGAATCGGGTGAAATATTCATGGCCTTGTGAATTATGCGTGTACAGTTGTGCTGTGACACGTCAACACATAGCTGGGCCCTGATCCCACTCGTGATGGGATGTCTGGCCAACTGTGAACATGCATGTATGTTTTTACTTATTGGTGATCTGTGGTGGTTTCTTAGACAGCATTAAATGGTGTACGCACACCAAAGGACATGAATAATTAATGGTTGATACGATGGATGTTCAGCTACCCCGTGTTCATTTTAAATGTTAAAGTCACTCAGCTCTGCTTACATCGACAGCTCAGGAGTCACAAGCACTGACGGCTCTTCTTCAGTCACAGACCTCGTAATCACAGATGTCTGCTCTGATATTTAGGTGCGCCACTGTTCTATTCTTAACGAGTAAATGCATTCACACCATTCTCCCAAGCACTTAACTCACTGACTGGCAGCCATTTTCAGAACAGAGAGTCGCTCACTGCCAGAGTTTTTTGAGAATTTTGACTGATTTTTCAAGAGCCACAGAATAGTTTGTGCTATGACTATGTAAACACCGAACACACCAAAAGAAAGAGGAGACTCTCTTCTATCATCAGGAAAAAAATTTTTGTTTCTACCTTATTCCATTCTTCTTCGACGTGCGTCTCACCGGCGCCATTTCTCTCATAGCGAACCATAGCGTTTGTTTTTATTTGCTTACAATCTATGCTAATCTCCCATCAAAAGTGGCACAGCTACCTAGAGGGTAAATTTGTTAGTCCATACTCTGTCTAGAAGCCGATATTTACGGAAAAACTTTCGCCGATCGTCCCCCAAGTCACTCGCATTGAAAAACATAAAAGACGTCTATAGACGTCTTTGGCAGCGAATGAGTTAATTACATAGTACATATTTTGTTTTAGATTTCGAAGCCAATTTTGTGATCTGTTGAAAGAGGATTTTGTTGCCATTGTACTCAATTTCCTTTTCTTGTGCTATGTAATATTGATGAGCTCTGACAGTGTTCCAGTGTATGGCGTTCAGCTAGCCCCTCTACCCCCAAATGAAGTAAAACTACATATCCAACCATTTTTTTAAGATTGAATTATAATAAAGGATTTGTGAATAAATGTAAACACAATGCAGGAATCAGCTGCTTGAAAACAAACATGCCAGCAAAAATCTTAATGTTTTAATCCCAAAACTCCAAATCCACCAATTTGATTTTTCAAGACAGGTTTTTCGCTCATAAGACCCCCTTTGATGCCCAATCCTTGATGACTTATGTTGTTGATGTGCTCTTTACATTTAAAATATACCTTTAGAAATATCAGTACGATATAAAATTTGCATTTAATAAATGGAATTGTTGCCTGATTCTTGATTTATATCCATCCTCTAATGATGATAGAAGGCTTTAAACATGCATGAGCATTGCTGTTGATGCCCAAGGTGCTACAACATCCGCTGCACATGGTGATAACCCCCCCCCCACCCCGCCCCGAGACCATTTCCACTGTTTGGTAAAGTGATTTATTGCTCCCAGCTCTAAGCTGTTTACAACAGAATGAGTGACGTGAGCTGTTCTCCTTCACACCTCATGAAGGAGTTCTTGAGGTTATGAAGTAAGCCTGCTGGGGTTATTTGGAAGCTCGCGGCAAGATGACAACACTTCCAGTGGTTAGAGTGAAGAGACGACAATGAGGACCTGGAAATTCAGCCTCAGACCGGAGGGCTGAGGAGTAGTGGGGGAAAGAGGGCCTTGGGATTGCTGCCTGAAGTTGTGGGAAGCTGACCTGCTCTGTTTGGAAAGCGCTGTGAGATAACTGTTGTTGGGATTTTGTGCTATATAGATAACATTGAATTGAATAATTAATGAGTCCAGAATCCAGAAATGGGGTCAAAAGGCAAGCAATGGCCAAACACTGGTAAGCAGAAGTGAGGTACTTAACAATGGGAGAGGGCGAAATACAGTAGTAGACGTGGGCAAGGTAAGAAGAGTAACCCGGGGACGTGAACTGGGTCAGAAACTTAAACAAACGTAGAACAACGGCCGGACCTCAACCCGGTGCACTGCTAGTGATAATCTGACGGGAAGCAGGGCGTGGAGAGCTATGAAGAGGTGACCCAGTTAGGTGATACTCAGGTGGACTGGAGAAGGCTGATCTGTGTGTATATGCATGCCATGGCACACAGGTGATTCTTCCTTTAAACTAAATCAATATGAACTTTGTCCTCACCGAAAAGGCAGGGAATCAAAAACTAGCTGTAAAAGTATAAAATGTGTTCACTTTGATTTCCCCACTGATTCCACACTGTGAGAATGATGAAATCCCCACTCTCGGGAGACATTCATTTACCTCTTAATTATTTTTATTAAATTAAGAAAAACACAAAGACAGAAACTGAAACATCCATCCATTTTCCAAACAGACCTAATCCTACTTCGGGTTCCAGACTATTGGGACCTATTTCAGATGCCTCTGAACGAGAGGAGGGGTACGCTCTGGATAGGCTTCCAGTCCATCACAGGGCCACAAAGAGGCAAATAATTTAACCACGCACAGTCACATTTACTCCACAGGTCAGTCTGGAGTCACCCTTCAGCCTCATATTGCCCTGAGAGAACCCACACATGCACGGGAAGAATTCCCCAACAGAGAGTTGAACCTTTATGCAGAGAGGTGACATGTCTCTCCCTCTGCAGTGCATCAACATCTAATAATGTTTGAAAAAAAATCTCATTCCAACAATTGAAAGAAGTTTAGATGAAGACAAAAGTAATTTTTTAGGACAATGGTGCATATTTCAACAGAAAAATCGATGTATTTACTTTTCATCGCTAACCACCGCTGTGCAGCCAAAAGCAGTAACACTTTTGGTTTGATTTTTTTTTTCTTCTATTTATGTCATGGTTGCACTTGGCTTTGGTGTGTGATTCTGCTCCGCGTTCTTGTCCAGACAGCACAGATTCCAGGAAGTCTCCACTAAACCTCTGCTTGGCCAGCTGGTCTTGGTCAATGGTGTAAAGGCAACTATTAGCATTGCTGCAGCTAAACTGCTCTCCATTAGTTTGTATGGTGGATTCTTTTTTCTAAAGAGGATGAATTTGTATCAATAACACAGAGAAAAAAGCTTCACTAATACATACTGTATATATTTAAGTACCACATCCTTGAAACATTTTAAACTTTTAAGCATCATAAAAGCTTGTTTATAGGAGAAAAGTTTACAAAGAACCGGAGGCATGAGTTAATTGTGTTCCAGGATGAATTGGTTTGTAGGGTGCTGGTTGTGAAATCAGTTTTGGATTTTGATTGATTTAACTGTAGAATTTAGTTGTGTGCACATCAAAAAATCGGAACCTTTGACATGTTCTGGACTCAGCCCTGATGAGAGCAGCAGGTTCTGCTAAATCATGTTGTTCTTTGGACTGACCACAGCCCAGGCATCAGGAGCATGTCATGTTGTCAGGATGAAAAATGATGCTATCTGTCATCTTTCCCCTCAGTCTGCTTTGCTGAAAGAAAAGCTTTTCCCAATTGTGTTAACCAATCCAACTAAGGCCCGGCTCTTTACAAACTCTGGGAGGGGCACAAACTGCTAAGCTGGATTTCCAAATGATCAGTTTCCACGCTCATCTGTAGGAGCTGAAAACTTCTTGAATGACATCTGGCAACTGGCAGCCCAGACTTTAAACTTTTCTGTCAGACCTTTAAAGGTAACGATACAAAAAAGTTGATGTAAGCACCAGTAAACCCCTTCTTTTTTCTACAGTTTCTAAGGCCAGTACACAGAGCGATGAGAGGCAAATGATGTATCTAATATGGATTCATGCAGAAAAAAAACAAACATTGAACATTTTTTTTGTCTCATTAAGGTCTTCCTCAGCCATTGATTGCAGCTGCAAATAATTATCCAGCTACAGCTGAATAAGAACAGAGAGATTAGTAAAGAAAAAAGAAAAACAAAACAGATGTGATCATTTATTGTTATACTTTTCAATATTAGATAGATAGATAGATAGATAGATAACTTTATTCATCCCTGAAGGGAAATTTGGATAGTATCCCTAGGAATATATGTAGGTGTGATCGATGTGCAAAGTGTCTACATTGTGTCTCATTGTATTTTCTTTAACATTAATAATGTTTTGTGTCTTTTGTGAATACAGATTTATGCATCTGGGATCTTTCAGAGACATTGGCAAAGAAACGCACAGTAAATTGGCTTGTCTTCTTCACATTAGCCCATGATATAAACCAAAGCCCTGGCAGTGTCAGCCTCTTCATCCCGATGTGACCCATGAAAATGGAACATATAAAGTGAACTGCATATATCACAGCACATGCCAGCTATCTTCCATCTAGCATATTGTCAGATTATATTTGGTTTGTGATATTTCATGCTGCAGGATGAGATGCATCTGTAAGCTTCTTTTGCAGGAGAAGGGCTCAGTGGAAATGCCACCCTGGTGAAACGACGGCACCAGAGAGAATTCTCCCTTCTGTTGCAAAGTGATTGTTCTAAAGCACAATCACTGCAAATCCCCACCTGTCTGCGGCGTGATCACACGAACTGGGCCGTATTTATTTACAATTGTAATCAGCCCCACATATGAGTGAGCAGGCCTGTCCACATGGACGGGCCTAACTGGCTCCCAGCAGCTTGAATAGGAAGATTAACCTTGTGAGCCAACACGTCACCGTCACCCTGGGTCCTAAAATGAAGGCTTTGCTCTGAGTTTGCCTTGTATTCATTACCCAGCACTGGTGACAATAATCAATCTGACAAGCCATCTGCCTCAGCATCACAACCATCTGCATTTCCAACACTAGCAGTCATGCTCATTTCTTCCTCCCCTTTCTGCCTGCTGCACCTATGAATACCTCCTTATTCCTTCCTCCCTCCATGTCAGCTCCTTAAACCCCCCTCTGCAGTCTCTCTAAATTCACTGTTTCTAATCTCAAATTTGGCTCTAATTAATGGAATTGAACACAGTGAATAGAAAGCAGATGGCTTCATTACAGAAACAAATATAATCATATCCAAAACAGTAAGAATTTTAGCAACGATTACTGCCTAATAGGTTTGCCTGCCAAATATAGCATTCCAAAACAAAAGCTACTGTTAGGAGAGAAAATGTGACATGTTTAATAGGCTGGGGAATTTCACTTTAATCTGCTATTGTGATAAAAAAAAAGTTCTGTGCACAAGTGATAGATGCTGTTGAGGCGCATGTTTTTAACAGCTGGTGTCCAATTGTAGAATTAACCCTTGTGTGGTGTTCGGGTCTGTGGGACCCGTTTTCATTTTTTACTAAAAGAAAAATGATGCAATGAATTAATTTTTTAAACTGAGACTCACTGGCTTTGGCTCATTTTCTGTGAAGAACATATATCAGAATTCATATTTAATGCCCCCACACCGTACACCCCCCCTACACATTTCTATTACATATAAGATGTTCGGGTCCACTGGACCCGGGGCTAGAAGAAGTGTGGAAATTAATGTTCTGTGAACCGCACACAGACACGCACACGCACTCACAATGTTGCAACCTTGTGTGGGAACCCCAGGTGCACAAAAACAAAAGAAACAGTTCACACACATTGTTTGTCTGCTTTAATTTTCTGTCTATCTGCTAAAATTGGGGGCGGGGCCACACTGACAGCTTTGCCAGAGTGGTTTCTTATAACCGATCAAGAGGGCCCAAAGGTTCTCTGCCCAGAGGCCCTGGGAGTGGTTTTGGATGAGAGAGAGGGAAGTTAAGATAAGGTAAACATCTGTTCAGTATTTTAATATAAAAGTGTTTTAATATAAAAGTGATTTTGAGGCATTAAAAGCCACAAAATGAAACGGGTCCGTCAGACCCACGAACACTGGCTGAGTAACAACAACATGAACACCACACAAGGGTTAATATCATACATCGAATAACTACGCTCCACTTTATGCTGGCATCAGTTGCATCAGTTTGAATCGGAGAGATTTCATCTCCCTCACTAAGGAGTTTACTTTAATCACGCTGCATTATAAAGGGGCTCTCAGAAAGCAGTGGACGAGCGAAGAGCTCCTTATGCAGCAGCTGAGTATTCACCTGCACAGGCCGCCGTGTTCCCCTGTCCGGGACTGGAGAGCTCTTTGATCTCACCTGAGATACGCTGATAGAGTCCAGCCCTCGGCTCCACTTCTTCTGCTGTTAGTGAGGCTGGCCTTTGTTTTTATGACGGCACACAGTTTGAGAGGTGAGACATTAATGGATAAAGCAAAAGTGCAGCAGTTGTTGACCTTTATTGATAACTCCCCCCTTTATTGTAGTTTGTGTTGGCTCGGCTGAACCTGAATCGTGACTTTAGTTATTCCCGGACTACTGGAGGTCAGGACATGATGAGCTGCAACTCTGTGACTGAGATTATTCTTGTTTTCTGTTTTCTGTCTTCTTTCTTGTAGCAGATATCCAAAGCCATGGATCTGTGCTCTCCCCCTCAGTCACATTTGATTTGATGCAATCTGTTGATTTTCTGGAACAAACAACTTTTACAGAGGAGGTTTTTAATTGGGTGCAGCGGTTTGGTCAGCAGCGCGCCTCAGAGCTGCAGGTTCCTGACCTCAGCCTCTCTGTGTGGAGTTTCCATACATGTGTGAATATGTTCTCCTGACTCCACTGGCTTTCTCCCACTGTCCAAAAACGTTCGGTTAAATGGGCGTGAGTGTGGTTGGCTGTCTCTGCGCGGCGCTGCAATGGATTGGCGGCCTGTCCAGGGTGGCCCCGCCTCCTGCTCAGTAACAGCTCCCATACGCTGAAGCCTCCCTGGGTCCTGACTGGGAATAACTGATGAGGGAAGCGGGGAGATTGACGTATTTAATTTGAGTTACTGATAACTTGGTGATAGCAACAATATGGCTAATGTTTCATCCATCTGTTTTTTCTGGGCCAAAGCAGGAGGATTGGAGTGTGACTAACATATTTAATCATATAGTAATTTATCATGGCACAATCTTTGTTAGGTTTTTATGTACTGAGATGGGTCAATATTAAGACATTGACTTTGATGCTTTCAGGTTTGAGGGTACTTTGTGGTCATGCTTCTTAAGACACTGATACCAGAGCTCCTTCATGCCCTTAAATCCACCCAGTAGCCTATGTTGTTTTATGCCAAATACATGACATTTTCATTTTTGACCCATAATAAGGCATGACACAGGACAGAAAACATACTTTTTGTTGGTCTTTTATTCTCCGACTGCACACACAAGAGCACAGTTTTAATGTTCATCAACAAAATAAAGAATAATTCCCAAAATAAGTCAATGATTGAATTCCTTCTTTAAACAACGTCACAGGCAAGAACCCACTGATTCATGAAAAAAATAGCTCTTAACCCTATCTCTGGTTCACCTAATAACCATTTGGCTAACTGTATAAATTAGAATGAAAACCCACATATACCTGCTGTTTTCATTGAAGCTGTTAAATTCAACAGATTTGTTTGGCTGAGCAAATGAGAAAATATGATACCGGTCTTTATTATAAAAAAAATATGCAGGAGGATCCCATCTTTCTGGATCTTTGCTTAAGACTGTACACTACCAGCTCATCATAATTGAGCCAATTATAAATCCTCAGTCATCCTGAGTGAGAACTTACCCTTTAGATGTGAGGAGAAATCTTAAAGATGCAAAAGAGGTCCAGCTTCCCTTTCGCCGGCTCACCATTTGCAGCTGCTTATCATGTTAATTCTGGTTTAAAAAATTTGGTACAGCACATGTTGGGTAAACATGGACGATTATAAGTCACATAAAGTAGGAGTAAGGTCAGTGCTCAATATAAAGTCTGTAAATAAATGTAAGGATGTTACTATTTTGCACAACAGTTTCATTAGATGGCATCTCTTGCTTGATTGGGAATTCACATGTTCAAATAACAGCATCAATGAAGAATATGCACTTCTTTTATTCTTGTTGTTCTAAGATCTCTTTCCCCGGTCCATATTGTAAATTCTGAGAAGTTGAAATCCGAAACAGCCCTCCATCGTGTTGCCATGGTCACGGTGACATGCAGGCAGCTCTGCAGGGGAAGAATCGGCGGCCTGGTTTCAATCAGATTCCTGACAGCTCCTGGTGATCTGCATCTTTATTCAAGACCCACAAAAAAGCCACAGGTTGTCCCTTACGTCCAAAGTGTTTTACAGACTCATTGGTCATGTTCACTTTCTCCTTAAGGTACTTAATTCCTGTATATTGTATGAATATTGAGGTCTAATTGAATCTAATTGATTGATTAATGCTTATGCAGCAATCTGAAAGTTCCACATTATTCAAATTTCAATATATATCATTTCAGTATATTATTTGAGTACCATTTATATATTTTTACATATTTGTTTTTAATAGTCAGTGTATTGAATGTAGAATATTAATACATGTATGAATAATACAAGTATAAACCTGATCACCTGCTACCTATAATTTTTTATGAGATGAAAAAAATAATTAATTGCTTTGTTGTCCAAAACAAATTGTTACAATTTAGTTTTTAGAGGACGATCGATAATTCATCATTAATTAAATTCAAAATGACTCGAAGCACAAAAGTCTGTTCAACAGTTTGAGAAAAATTGACTTTTTTTTTTGTATATATTCTTAGCTTTTCAGTTAATCTGTTTGGCCTGAAAGGGCAACAATCATCACACAGTTTATCTTTTTTTTTTTTTTTTAAATGACAAAAAGGACTCCTGAGCATTGGCATCAGTGCTCTGGTGTTTCTACAGCAGAATGACCATGCATGTGTCATAAAGCTTTGTATGTTCACACTGAAAAAAAAGGTGGAACATTCAAAGAACCAGCGGAGAGAAAGGAATTGATTGAAATAAGTAAAAGAGTCTCAGGTCTTTAAAACCAGCATAAAAACACAGCACACTCTCTTTTAATTCCTTCCAAGCACATCGCCATGGTGGAAAAGACTGAGACGGTGCCATGAAATTTTAGTGAACCATAACATTATGTCATAACATCTCACCTGTTAATATTCCAGACATACTGATGCTAATCAGCATTGCCTCTGACTATATTCAGATTAGAGCACGGCAGAACAGCAGGGAGCATAATGAGGGACGGCATCAGTAGAATGCAAATGGAAATGTCAGACCATTCTGGGTGATTCAAAATGTTGAGCAAATATTTCATACGAGGTCAAATCTGAGTTCAGCCAAACTGAGTCACAAAGTGGGGTTGTTATGCTGTTATGCCACTTTCACTCTAAAAGTGTCTCTCTTATTGAAAAGTTAGGGCAACTGAAGTGCAAAATAAAGGGTAATTATAATGTGTTGCAGTGTAATTTCTCCCTGTCTGGAATGAGATGGTTTGATCCAGCTCTTCAATGAAAGGGTCAGACACTTTTTCTTCTTCAGCAAAATAAACCTGAGGTGTAAATAACTATTATCTAAAAAGAGCAACCACAAAAAGGTGATGGAAATCCCTCTTTTTGTCATGTTTAGTCAATTCCAACTGAATCTCTAGCTTAATGAATAATAGTTGTTGTAGGCCACACCATCCATTCATATAGCATTTAAATGCCACAGTGTCTTTATTTGACTGTGCAAGTTAGTGTGGTTTGGAGGCAGAAGGTAGTAAAATCTTTTAGACAGTGTGTACTCATCCAAATCACATTATTAAGAGGATTCATGGCATCATTTTGTTTGTTTGATATTGTAGGGGAAAAAAAGAAAAAATGATCTATTTACATAATGTACATGTTTTCCAAAGTTTGCCACTATCACAACAACATTCCATCACAGATAATCTAACATGTTAATTAGGTTAAATGCACTCAATTTGACCTGTTTGAGTCAGTTTTACCTGATAGATTCAAGTTTATCCATTAAAATAAGAAATCATCCAGGAAAACCTCTCCATACTATGCTTAGATCAGTTCTTTTTATTCAGTGCATTCTTCTACCTTGTAAAACCTGCATCAGTTGCTGGGTATCCAGAAAAAAAATAGTCCCACCTTGTGTGATCTTCAGTGTGAGTGCGTCATTGAGAGATTTGCCATCAATTTCCTCAGTAGGCTGTTAACAAAAAGAGAGCCTTAACCAAATACCTTTCACTGAGAAACCTTAAACATGATCCTGTCAGGACTGCCATTTGGTTCACCCCCGACATGCAGAATAAACGGGAAACAGCAGCAGGGAAATTAACTTGATTTTATGTTTGCAGACTCATGGTAATTGTTTCCTTTCTCAATTTATTACAAAAAAAAAAGAATACCACCAGGGTTGTTGTTGTTGTTTCAGGAGAAAAAAACTATCTGAACATTGCATTTCTTGGAACACTTTTTAGCTATGAAAAGAAACAGTTATTCCATTCGTGGGGATTTGGACAATGTAATTAGATGAGAAACTTAGGTTAAGACACAGACACAACTCTGAAAAACAGCCGCTGCTCTCTGATGGCCTGGTATGGTGAGACAAATGATGAAGATAAAAATCAGAAGGCCTTGAAACATATTCAGGTGCAAGGTTTTCTAAATGGAGTAAAAGTAAGATGTACTACCTCTGCCTTTGAACAGGACAGGTTTGACCCTAATAAAACAATTAGTCCAGATCCCCAGTACAAACAAAAAACAGCTACTGATTAGGAGATAAAAAAAAAAGATTTTCAGTAAATTAGATAATAAGTACCACTGTGCAGTTACATATTGGGCGATATATGTATTTAATTATCCATGACTGTTAAACAATACACAATATCTGTCCATTTTTTCTTTCATCTCTGTGAAGATCTAATTACTTATGATCTGTTATATGGGACCCAGTCACACGTATGGTTAATGAAAGGGAGTAAATACATTCAAATCTGAATAAATCTTGCCCACATTGTAACAAATATCAACACAAAGATGGACGGACGCAGCTTTAGGCTAAGAAACATCTTTGTTCCCTGGCGTCTTCATTTGTGGAAGGCAGATTGATCCAAATATCGATGACATCGACGGCAGCGTCGGCGTTATCATCCATCAATATCAGTGTAATGAGATCAATACTTTAATTTCTGCTCCTGTCCTCTGTGCACTGCTGAGGTTTCATTATTCAGAGGCTGTCTGTGATAAGTGTCCGTGCTGTGAAGGGATGCTCCTGTCACAGCAGGGAACAGTCAACTTTAGCTTCTCCTCCCACGCGGGTGGCGTTAGCCGGGCCTCCGGACGCCAGAGGCAGAACTACGGGTCTGTTTTCAACCACTACGCTGTTGTTTCTGTCTGCAACTGCCCTCAAGAAGAATTTCTGATGTTGATACTTAAAAAGGTGGCACTGGAGTAGATCGTTTGGTTCAATACCTCTCCACATTATGCAAATTAAAAACATGGGTTTGACCTTTTTCCTGAAAAGAGGATGATGAAAACAGTACTTTGTTTTTGATTTGCAGAAGGATTTTCAAATGACTCCCTAAATCTTGGATATGTGCTTTTAACATGTGGGGAAAGGCAAAAGCTGATACATTGTTAGGAAAAGATGCTAACAGTGGGTCATCCTCCATCAGAGTTTTCAGAATTTGAGGAACTGTCCTCTACCTGTTGCTGTTCTACTTCCTCTCATGTCCACCTGTTGAAGTCGATTCTTCCTAAATTGATTCACTGAAGTCTTTAAAGTGTGATTGACTTTGAGGTATATGGTAATGATTATATGTCTCCTTCATTTTTTGAGCACTCTAAATCATTATGATATACAAAAGGGAACAGTATTTGAAAGTAGACCATAAAATGAATATTTCCAAATGATGAAACCCGAGACACTAATATCTTTTAGTGACAGTGTGCCCTTGGCCCTTTAAAAAAGTGACAAAAACTTTGCTCACCACACAGTGCAGATCCTGATTTTTTAATCCCTTTACACCACATAGGAGCTGGATATGAGTTATGTGAGCAGTTCTCCACATTTGAAATTTTAAGCAGGCAGGATGTTCCCTTTCAACACACACACACTGTTTTAGATCACCTCTTGAGACAGTTAATGGAGGGTTTTAGAGGGCGAGTGTGCTGTCATTTTCCCCTCACTGGTTTGTCTTCATCACTTAACCTCTCTTGGCTGAGAGCATTTATCTTCAGTGCCTGAAAAAAGCTGCACAACACCAAATGAAGCACAGACCCGAAAAGTGGGCAGCCAAGTCACTGCTGGGTCACTTGAAGTCGATTGTCGAACCATTCTGTTTAAGCTTCTAACTTCTATTATGTGGAAACGTTTATCCAATGTCAAACTGGAAGGGAGGGCACAAATCTTCTGCCATGATTTGACAGAACATGAAAACATTCAAAGTAGAAAGTGAGACATTTTTCTATTTTAGAAAAAAAACTACCTTGCAGGAGGGTGGCTGCTTGATGAGGTCACAGTCTACGTATTTCTTCTGTCAAGACTTACTTAATTGTTTTGTTTTTGTATTCTTTTGCTTTACTTAGTTTTACTGAAGTTTTGGACAGTTCAGCATGAAGTTTTTCAACATGTAGCAACATCGTCTACATGTATGTAGGCTTAATGTAATGGAAATATTCAACACAGTTTACAATGTCTAAAATGCTGTACATTTAATTCCATTGTATTGAGATTCATATACAGCAAAATTACAACAGTAACACTCTTCAGTGAGACAATTACATTCAAACCGTCAGGAATTAAATCCAAATTCCAAACTGGCCTGTTTGATGTGAGGCCTCTTTAATAAAGTTTTTCCGACTAAGGAAACCAACATAAATTCTCACTTCAATCCAGTGTCCCATTAAAGCATGAAAAAATCCAGAAATAAAAATCTCATCTTTAATCCGAATAAACCTCTACCTGCTGAGACAGAAACACAAGTTAATGATGCCAATGATGTCACATGTAGACGTAAAGGAAAGAGAACAGCAGAGGGAGGACAGGTGCATCATGGGATAGATAGATAGATAGATAGATAGATAGATAGATAGATAGATAGATAGATAGATAGATAGATAGATAG
>JABUIW010000174.1:267565-301855 GCA_013363375.1 Menidia beryllina | reverse complement strand
TAGATAGATAGATAGATAGATAGATAGATAGATAGATAGATAGATAGCGGGACGGACAGACAGAAAGATAATCCCAAAGGAAAGTTTGAGATTGCAACATTATGGCATTATTTTACCAGGGGCTCCTGTTGCCATGTCAACAAAGGGGACGTTCTGCAGTGTTTTGACATCAAGAAAGATGTACTCAACACCACTGACCAACACATACACACACACACACACACAAACATTTACATGCTTTCATAGTGCATTGCTGACATCTTCACAGTCTTTTAGACATTATATTTCCAGCCTCAGGCGGTTTTGTTTTTGCATATGAATGCCGGTGGGTGTACTTGACCTTTACCCACATACATAATGCTTCTTAACAAGCACGAATAGGATGCAGACTGTTTCTATCTTGATTTTTTTTAGCATTGAAATCAGATGCAATAAAGTTTGAGAAACATGTTTGCGTAACAGTGGTTAGTACATTTTCTGCTAAAAAACGGAGCAGTTTGTTGGGAACAAGCAAAGCGAATCAAACTGAACATGTAAACAGCTTATGCAACATCCCACATGGCTCTCAGCAGCTTCTACAGAATGCACAAATATACCTCTCAGTTGAGATTTGGCTTCTGGGGAGGTAGCGATAGGCTTTCAAAGCCACAGCAGGTGGGCAAAAATACCAGCAGGATATTTGTACCTGTTTATTTTAAAAGCTACATGTCCTTCAACACTGTATGTCCAGCTGGATTATTCTTGCACATGCATGATGCATTATAGATTGGAACGAACATCCCCTACTAAAGGGGTGCGTGGTGAGGGCACTGCATGGAAAATTTCTTCCAGCGTATGGAAATGATGTTAGGAGGCATTAGCTCCCTCCTGTGCTTCGCTTCGTCTTTGTCAGGAAGGTGAACTTCAGAAACTGTCTTTTTATTTCTAGTTATGTCAATCGTTCCCTTCTGAATTGTTTCTTCTGGGGAGGGACTTTGATAAGTGTTCAAGCGGGAGACTCGCCTACAATGGAGCTCTTTTGTTGGACGTGTGGGTGTGTTTTCACTCTTAAGAGAATGATTAACATTGAAGATTTATAGATTTTTTTTGGGTTTTAATTGTTAGTTTATGAGTGCCAGGGTGAGAGGCAAATGTTTCTTCTTACATTATAGGATACATTGCTATATTGTTTATGTGGCTGTGTTACACCAGTTTGAACTGGGAAGATGTGCCTTCAGAGCATACAGTGAGGGTTTTCCAGGTAGAAAGGGGTGGTCTGCACACAGAGAGGTCGCCAAGTTGCGTGTGCTGTACATTTGCCTTACTACTCCTTCGCTCACACATTGTCATGCAACAAATGGTTAATTGTTAGGTATACTTTTGAAAACAAAAAGCTGTATTTCGTAATTCGGTTTATCCACCGTCGTGCTTTTTCTGTTTTCTGTCCCGCCCCCTTAAAAGCAGCACCGGGCTAGTGCACGCACGCACATAGTTTTCTGTCTAATCCAACTTTATCAGGTCACATATCCGATGTCAGGAGTGGGATCCTCAGTTTAGGTTTAGAGACAGGGACAGTGAGATTGGCTTAGTAAACATTAGAGGCTGAGCAGACCCCCGTCTCCTACCCCAGGAACACAGGGCTGCTTTGTGGAGGTCCAGGGGGTGTTTGGGTGCAGTGGGGGCTGATACAACAGGAAGATAGAGGATCCTGAGAGAAAGCTGGACAAAGACTTTCAAACTATTGTATCTCAGCATGAAGTGATTGTTATTTTTCCGTTGGACGGACTCAGAGTCACCACAGCCCCAAGAGGACGATAGAGTAGGTCTTTCAAGGGCTGAGGAAACCCTGCTGGGGAGGGTCCCTGATGTTAGAGAGGAGGCCTACGTGTGGTTTATGGAGGACAGACCACGCTGTGCTAATGTGTCAGCCCATTTTCCTGAGATGTGAAGGGATGGGCCTTATGACCAGGCATTGCAATGCACCATAAAAAAACATCACTTCAGTCTGCAGCAAAGTCCAGCTCAGTGGCAGTATGGGCCATGCCGGCCAGTCAGAGGGCTCCAAAGCCCAACACACCCTGGGTCAGATCCCCAGGGAGGGCTGTGTCCCTCAGATGATGAAATGATGAACCTTGAAAAAGTTTATTCGGAAGTCATCTTAATGGAGAAGATGAGGATATGAAGTGTATGGCCAAATGGCTAAAAACCAGCTAACATGTAGCCGCTGCCCTCCTCAGGCTGCGCAGGCTTGGATTTACAAGTAATGGGTTAGGATTATGGAGTTTCCTGTTAATTAAGGATGATCATGTAAGAAAGGTTAACTTTAGAGGTTGTGGGAACTCTAGGTAAAGCATTTTAATTTTCTTTATGTTCACCACAACCCCCAGTTGTAAATAAAGACTTTCACACTGTGCCCTTCAGGGAGCACACGGGGAATAAAAGACCCAGGGAATTATATTTGTGTCCTTTCTAATTCATCTTTGCCCAGTCACACTAATCTGATATTTTATACCACAGATTCAAAGGTGGTGAAGTGGTTCAGCTCCTCTTGCTGCAGCATGCACCCCCCCTCCTCTCACAGAGCGTGCACGGGGGCAGCTGGGAATGAGTCACTGTGGCTACCCTCAATCTGTTTGTCTTATGCTTTGACATCCTCAGAACCTCCCCCAACAGTTTTAGCTCCATCACTGTTCCATTGTTTGCTAACTAACATTCTTAATATAAAATCAGTGAAATCGATTTTAATATTTTAATGTCACTGCCTCTTTTAGTCTGACTCAGTTAGGTCATAACACTCAGGGATAAAGAGCCCTTTAATGCACTCTGATCATGTTCATTTAACTCATTCGCTGCCAAAGACGTCTATAGACGTCTTTTATGTTTTTCAATTGCGAGTGACTTGGGGGACGATCGGCGAAAGTTTTTCCGTAAATATCGGCTTCTAGACAGAGTATGGACAAACAAATTTACCCTCTAGGTAGCTGTGCCACTTTTGATGGGAGATGAGCATAGATTGTAAGCAAATAAAAACAAACGCAATGGTTCGCTATGAGAGAAATGGCGCCGGTGAGACGCACGTCGAAGAAGAACGGAATAAGGTAGAAACAAAATCTTTTTTCCTGATGATAGAAGAGAGTCTACCCTTTGTTTTGGTGTGTTCGGTGTTTACATAGTCACAGCACAAACTATTCTGTGGCTCTTGAAAAATCTGTCAAAATTCTCAAAAAACTCTGGCAGTGAGCGACTCTCTGTTCTGAAAATGGCTGCCAGTCAATGAGTTAAGGGAGTTTATTTTAAATATGGCAATGATATAAACCACAAGTAGAAAGGAGCTTTTTTTCCCCTCTGGGATATGGTAATCTCCTGTCCTTCTCACCGTGACACCTGGCTCTGCTCAGACCCCTCAGGACTGAGATGAGAGGCTCAGGGAAGAGAATTTGCTTAGACTCCATTCTTGTAACCAAACTGTGTGTTTGTGACTCAACAGGATTTTTTAAACGAAAGTTACAAGTATTTTCAATGAATTGTGACTTTAAGTTTAATGTTAATGGTGAAACTCAAGAGAGGATTGGTTTTACTGGCAGAAACAATGATTTAGGTTTTATGTTGTCCTCACTGCAGTGTAGCAACGGCCGCAATACAACTGGTTCAACTATCCCTTACACATGAAGACTGAAGTCGTGATAAATTAATGTTGTTGAACATAAAAAATGGAGTAAGTGTAAACTCAATTAGCCTCCTCAAACTGCCTTTCCATTATAACTGAAAACAGACTTCACACAGAACTCGAGTGAAAACCTGTCCTTCAAAATAAGAGCTCATTCAAAACAAAGGTCAGTTTTGATTCGTGCCTGAAAGGCAAAACAGGATTTATTTTTCCACCTGTCAGTGTGACATCTCTGCAACCAACAGACACAAGAGAAAACAACAAAAAAAGTCTTATTTTTCAGCAACTGATACATTTGAATTATTATTTTTGAATTATTTCTGTCTATGGACCCTGAATTCGTTGACCAGCCACGACAAACACAAAAACAAAGGCTACAGTTTTATCTCTGAATACCATTTGAGCCCGTAGTGTTAGTTGCAAAGAGGAGCCAGGATATGAGGCTCTGTGGAGGAATACATAAATTCTTCATGTGCTCGGGATAATGAATATGAATATTCAGTCTGAAATGTCTTCAGAAATACACAAGTTATATTGCATGAAAACCTGGTGCTCTTCTCCCTGGTGCATTTGCATGTGACAAGCAGCAGGATGTAGGAGGACTACTGTAACATCCAGGAGAGGCGTGTTCTGCTCAGAGTTAAAGGATCAGCCCTCTAATGTTTTGTCAGCCACCTCTGAGATGTTTAGCATTGACCTTCCTACAGCTCTTTCTAATTATACATATACTCTCACAGAATCAAGCAAAAGTTTCCAACCACTAAAGGGCAGCTTTAATCTTCCTCAGATTGCAGAGGGAAGATGAATACTGATGTCTGAATATAAGATGGTGCCCATAATGAGGTTGGTGGTGAAAGTGGGTTAATTTTACCCTGCGCTGATATTCCTTCTCATCGGTGCTTCTTGAATGAGTCAAAACGAACCAGTGAGCCAAGGCTGGTGCCCATTCACAGACCCTCAATTAAAATGTACAGCCTTGTCTCAAAAGGATCAAAGAAGTGAGCCTGGCCTCCTTCTACAGCATCACACAATGGAGGCTTGTGCTGTGTTCAAAAACAGCCAGTAGAAGAGGTGTTTAGAAATGCTGGGCTGTATTTCTGTCTGTGTCACCTCATTTAAGCACATTATCTTAAGTACTAACAGTGTATTATAAAATACTACAATATTATCAAAACTTTTTTCTTTATGTCGTGTGTTTTATTTGGATTCAAACAGCATGGGATTACAGCGTGTGATGTCCACTCAGTAGAGTGCCAGACCCAGCAGGTCAAGCTGTCAGTCTAACAACCGCAGATGTTCAGTTTGAATCTGCAAGAAAACAAGCTGCACTGCTTTCATTCTGAAGACACAAAGGTCAAACTGTCCTCTGGAGTTTTGAAGTTTGGAGGTTGTGGTGAGGATTATGGAAATGGTGATAGAACTCTGACTGCTTGCAGTCAAATGGAATCTTTCAACACAGTTTGTTTTAAGGTTACAAAGGTTTAAACTAATTTTCCAAATTACTGACCAACGGTCAAACCCAAACAGAAAAACGTCTGCCTCTGTTTTCAAGTGATTTCATCATTTTCAATGACATCTCTGTTTGTCATTAAGATTAAGTCTGTTAAATGATAATTACCAAAATAAAGTATTATGATATTAACCTGAGTCTGAAGATGCCACATCATGTGTCCCCAAACTGAAATGAATAATACATTGTCATAATTGACACATTTTATTGTGTGGCTGATAATCAGCAAAGGGCTGCTCCATATTTATTCACCAGCGATGTCACAGAACATCTGCAAACCTTAAGGCTGGACACTCAAACAACAGACCTAAATTACTCAAACGCTTTCATTCTGAATTAAAAAATAAATTCTCAGTGACACCAGAGCCTCCAACAAATATTTCTAGCTTGCTTTAGATTTGAATTGAAAGAAAATCTAAAGTTAATTAGAATTCTAAATCTTGAATGGAAAGTTGTCAATGTGCCTTTGTGGAGAAAAATCACAGAAGTAGGTAATTAGAATAATCTAAATGAAAACCCCTGTGTCTCTGTAGAGGAAGTTGATGATTGCACATTTAAGAGTTTGTCAGAAAAATGTCACCCAAAAAATAAACTGCCTATGCCATGCCGGGTGAATGTGACTGAAAAACTGGGAGTCTCTGTTTGACTGGGCTTCACTGTTTGTCTGTGAATGCTTGTTGGGCCATCTTCATAAACATCTTCATCAACATGTTCATCAACATGTTCACCAACCGGAGCCTAGATCCTCAGACCGCCCTGGCACTGTAAAGCCTGTCCAGCTGTTGTGGGTGCCACCAAGGCTTTCCCAAGGAACGGAACAGATTGGATGGCTTTTGCATGTCCTCTGCTCTGGGGTTGCCTCCCGATGGGCATGTGTGAAACACCTCCTCAGGGGGCCGTTTACCAGGCATCCGGACTTTCTGATGTTGGACCATTTAGCTTGTCTTTGCTGCCACACTGTACCCAGAAGCACATGCATCAACAGAGCTGAAACACACAGAGCTAGAGTTCCTGTTGAAGTTAGCTGTGCCATTACGAACATTTCATTATTTTCTTTATAAAATGATAGATTTAATTTCACGAGCTAATGAAAGGCAGGGACATAGGTAGGGGAAAGAACTGAGGTAGAAACACAGGAGCCGAGGCTGAGCTTCATACCTAAGTAACTTAGAGTATAAACACAAGTTACTAACAGACAGTCTGGCAATGGGGTTGGTTGAAGAGATGAAATTGAAATGAGATTATATCTGCTTAAGATGCATTTGTAATATTTAGAGAAGTAGACAGGATTCTGAAGGTTTTCTGTCTGGTTGTCTTAGCTGGACTTACATGACTGAGTGTCATCTGCCAGCAGAAGTCTGCTAATGCTAACAAGCTGAGGAGAAGCTGGGAGATCAAACACTTCCTCCATACAGAGAAACACACAATGCTTTGTAAATCTGCAGGAGAGTCTGACAACCTGTTTTGACAAGACTGGAGTCATTTATGCAAACTGTACAATTTAGATAGTGTTAGTGAACTCCGACTGGACCGGTTTCTTGTCAACTCTGTGACCATCTGACAGGCTGTTCAAGGCCTCACCCTTTCTTCTCATATTTAAATTGGGTAAAAAAAGCAGAAAGTTACATTTAGGAATAAGAGGATATTTGGTAATCATTCTATTTACACATGTGTCATTGGAAATAATTGTACCCAGACATACAGGGGAAAGAGGAAAGAAAACCTAAATGAATCTGAGAACAGTGTGTGAGCTCTGACTTCTGCTCACAGCTGCCTCTCGTCACCGTAGGGTGGAAGCCTCCTCCACATCCATCCCTCAGAAGTGTTCTTTATCACTGAGACAGCCATTTCACAGAGAACATGCTGTGATTTCAGGCTGCTGGAACCGCAGATATGTGTTGTCCTCATGTATACCTAGGCTGTGCACGTGTGCATCCTTTCTCAGAAACGTAATCTTCATATTTTAATGTGTTCAGTGTTGCTGTAAATCACCACCATTTCCCAGGAAACACAGAATAAACAAACCCATCTTTGCAGGAGACTGTGAGACACGTGCATGTGTGACCAGATGTCAAAAATGATGAACTGACCTTCCCAGTCTAATTTTACTCACACTCAGAATAATAAACAACCCAGGTAGGTATGTATTAACGCCCATCAAGAGGCAGTTTCTCTCAGAATATGAATTCCCTGAACTACCATGCAAATAGAGAGGTTGTGGTGTGACAGCGGTGTAAACCTGGTAGTACCTCCCCTCACTGTGTTGCTCATGCTCAGTGCGGTCAGTGCACGATGGCAGCCCACACCTGTGTCCAGCAGTGGAGCTGATGACTCACTCAAGTAAAGAGAAATCAGTCCAAAGCTGGACACACTTCAAGATCAGTGCCTGTGTTTTCAGAGACTGTCCTGCACTTCAGAAGAAGTTCTGCCCTGACGCCAGAGCGGCTGAGTCTGCTGCCGTTTGGATCAGGAGCTCTTTTATGCTCAGCTCTGCTGTGTTCACGGCTTCACGTGTTTCTGTTACGTCACACAGCAGTAGCACAGTTTCTTTAAAACCATGAAATATTATTAATTCATGTTTAATTATTCAAGCATCAGACGGGCATTTCTATGAGCTCAATAGTTTTTGAAAACACTCCAGAGAGAAGATTTTTATGGATTCACACTGTGACATTTCTGAGTGGACTTGAAAACTGAGCTGACATTAGTAGGAGCGGCACATTTCTTTCTGTTGACATGGTAACAGCACTAAGATACCAATTCTAGCCTTGTTGACATCACTTTATACACGGGTGCATATAAATAAACAGTTTGCTTATATTGGAAGAACAGAACGGTTATCATGCACTTTTCACGGCTAATAAAGAAGCTGTTGCATATGGACGTTTTTCAAATGAAATGCAACTGAAACATGAAGGAACAATTATGAGAATGAAGTGGTTTTTAAAGCTTTGCTCAGGCAGGATATACCCCAGACAGGTCACCAGCCAATCACAGGGCCACACAGAAAAACCACCACACCAGCATTCCGACAGGCAATTTGGAGCTAACAATTAATCTGATGTGCATGTTTTTGGACAGAAGAAGCCCCCAGATGATGCAGTTGAGGTCAAATTCCTCGTTATCTACACTCAACCAAACTCAAATAAATACTCTGCTCATGCTCGTTTTGCAAAGGAAAAGAGAAAAGTGGAAGTGTTTAATAATACAGTAAAATTCCCAGGAAGCCATTAGGTTTGTCAGATGGCTGAACATGTCAGAACTGTAAACCCTCACTGAACTATACAACGCCAAACTTCATCAAATTGGAAACTAAAGGAGAAACGCAGACAAACGCATTGAAACTCATTTTGTGCGACTACATTTTGAATTGTTTGCTCTGTTCGTGTGTACTTATATAACCTGGCAGATTCAGTTGTCTTATAGCTACACAGTAAGGGTTGAAAATAGCAGAGATATAGCATAAAATCAAGAGAAATACTAGTGGAAAATGGATACCTGGGCATATAGCAGTGTCTAGGACAGATAATCTAAGGGTAGAAAGACATTAGTCATACTTTTCACCTGCATTTTGGGTTGTGTGCTGCACTGGACTTAAAGATTAAAACACCTCATTTTGACTATTCTGTTTTCTGAGGATTGTTTTATGACATCATTAAGCTGATTAAGGTGATATGGAATTTTTTAACTGTAACTCTACAAAACAACGATTCATTGGACTTCTGCTGTTTTCACACATGAAGGTCCTGACATGTTCCACATGCCTAGATTAGATTTAATACCAATTCTTTTTTTGTAAAATCTGACTATCATCCAACTCAGCCCAACTCATGGCGCTGCTATGCTGAGTGAACCAAGATATAGCCAAAAAAGTATTTAGTAAAAAAGGAACAACTGATTTCCAAAAACATCAAAATGTGTGTTTTGGTAATTGTTTCCGGTAAAACAACTAAATGAGCAAATGAATTTAGATTCTAGAGTGGAAGTACAAACAATAGCAGAAAGCTCTGTGACTTAAGTAGAAAATGAAAGTTTAATAGTCAATTAATATTTCACCCTGTTAAACTGTGTAAATAAATGTAGAATTGTCATATTTTTCCAGAATACTAAACACTTAGTCAGACATTTCAAACTTTTTTCTCTCAAACATTCAATTGCTCATGGCACTAACGTTATTATGTGTCGGATCATCGTTTCCTTCTCTTCATGAAAGCCATTTTTGGTACAAACAGGTTGTAAAGTCGGCTTGAATATCTAATGTGCGGAAATATTATCCAGTGTCTTACCTGTGTGTCTCTCAGGGTGCCCTTTAAAACATGCAGTTGGTTAAGGCAAAGAGATATATGTGGGGCAGGAGCTTTTAACTTAATCTTATCTTAGTTTCTTTCAGTAATGTGTTTAATATTTGGTGATTTGATTTTAACTCCATTAAGGATGAAACATGTTTCCGATCACTTCAGACTGATGGACAGTTCCCACTTTGGTAAAAATCCTCCGACAAAGAGGGGATCTGGTGTGAGGGTTCTCTGATTGGTTGAATCCAGAGGCTTGTGCAGTAAGTGAGGCAGAGAATGTTGGTGACTTGAACAGTGACAGGGAACTACTAAAAATAGCTTGGGAAAACATACTAGACTCAAAGTCATGCTAGTCATGGATTGTTAAATTTACTGTTAAACAAACAATTCAAAGTCTTGAAAATGAAACAAGTTCCTTCTGCAGAAAAGTATGAAAAGAAATGTGTACTTTTCTTTTTACAACTGGGCGTTTTAATGTAATTATAAATTCCTTTTATACTGCAGAAAATCCCCAAAACAAAATGCCTGTAAAAGGCCAAATGAAGATGCCTGCGGGATAGATTTGTGTTCTAAAGCCCCTTTTTAGAAGACAATGATGATTAGACTGGAGGCAACAACTTGTCTGAATTATTCCAAATTATAATTTGGATAGGAAGTTTTTTACAAGGCAACATCATCATTAATTATTCAGATATATAAGATCTTTGCAAGAACAAACCATGAGTATAATCTTATTTAAACCTATGAACCTGAACTTTGTGGACTGTGCTTTGTTTGTCCCTCTCAGGTTTTTGTAAAACTGCATCCCCTCCTGGAGAAGCAGATAAGCCTAACATCTGTCGGTGTCTCTCCCTTCCCTACACATGATACCAGATCCCTTTCCAAGTTTTGGCTTGTTTAAATAGCAAACCAAATAACTTTAAAGATGAACAAGCCACAGTACTCTTTGTGTTGCACCATCCAAGCCAGGGCGTAGCAATACTCAATCTTCAGCCCCTTCCACTGCCCCATGGTCTGTTCTGCAGAATACTACAGTGGAATATGGAACTTGGTGCCCTGTAGCTTGATACTTTTTAGTATGATTAATTACTATTTTGTGGAAAGTGGTATGGTGTCTGGAATACCATATATTTTATGCATTGACATATAGAGCTTCTCATTCTAATTCCAGGTCTTTTAGCCAGATAAGATCAAATAGCTGGATCAGTAGACAGCTAAGTGATCATACGTGTGGTGCTCAGGGTGTCTTCTGAGTTATAGGCACACCATCAATATTAATGATTGCCCTTTATAGTGAATAGCTATACATTACAAATACAGGTTCTGACAGACTTAACTACTAAGCATGCTAATAACCCACCGGGGCCTCAGTAAGCCCGTGGGAATTTTCTTTAAATCAACATATCATCCCCTCTCAGAGGGACTCAACACAATGGGTTCTGAACAAGTCCCAAACAACCTAAACAGAGAGACAACATGAAGACACTTGATCCTACCTTATAATTAACTTTAAATCAAGTCTGCATATGATCCAAATAAATACTTTAGTAGAAGCGAGAAACTAAACTAAATGCTTTTTCTTAAGTGTAGTTCATCAAGGTTTGTGGTCCAAGCAACATGATTCTTTGGTAAGGTGTTAAATGCTATAGGCTATCCTTATTGGTACCAATAAATATAATTATTTAATTAACTTGTATCTTGGGTTTTGCTAACATTATCAATATTTGAATTACATTTATATAAAAACATCACTTTATAAATAATTTTCAGAAACAACTACAGCACGCTACTATTAATAATACATTGTTCTTGTTGCTAAAATTTTGATAACGCAATGTTTTGGAATCCATTTAAGCTGGTGGAATTTGAAGCATTCCTGAGGCTGCAGCAGAAGCTGGTCCGGACATTCGGTGAGTTGTGAAGCAGTCATTAAGCTCTGTCAGCACTGACAGGGGTCAGTAGCGGTCAGGGGCAGAGCTGGAGGCAGCAGCCAGGCATGGATGAAGAAGTGCCCCGGCCTATCTTCCATCATGATTAATACGCAAACAGCACGGACTGGAGACTACATCAGACTGCCGTTGACACCCACTGAATCTTCCCGCTCCTGAAGGATGCAGGCCTGTCTCTGCCTGCACCTGCTGCTCTCCTGTTTCACCTGCTTTTAATTGCTTTTACATCTTTCATTTCCCCACGAGTCTTGGGTATGATTTTAGTCTTGAATAATAAAAGGGGAGAAGTTAGAGCCAGCGCTGTCAGGTCATGTGACCGGCCTGGTCAGAGTTTCCCTCCTCACCAGTTGTTAGCAGGACACAGATGTGGAGGAGGCCTCCTCCACCTCAAACAAACATGCCACTAAAGAACAGGTTAGCCCTGCTACACAAATGTAGATCTCCATCTGATGACCTGGACACAGCGAGGCAACTTTTCTATTGCTTCTTTATCAATTTCCCTGATTTTCAGTTGAACTTTTGTGCTTCCCTCTTGGTAAGGATCATCTTTTGATGCTTTTCACCATATGTGTGCCTTGAAAGAATGAATTTTTGTTATGCATCTTCATTTGATACTTTGCTCAGAGTTGTGCTTTTTGGGTTCAGGTCCTCGTTTCCTAAAGTAATAGCAACTTTTCAAGTTACTTATGGGCTTTTTTTATGCTCTTTTTATTGCACTGGAGAGTAATGGAACCTATTCGCTTAAAGAAAATGAAAATGTTATTGTCTTTTATAAACATATGTCATATTCTGTGGGGGGCCAAGCTGATAAACTATTTGCTGGACTAAATCGACAGTCACAAACTTGAGCGCACACCACTCATAATCACCACTTCCATTGTGAAGCTGACTTTAAACACAGTTAAAAAAGACTTGACTGATAAGAAAAAAAAGCTTTAGTACACGTCTTTCTGATAAGTTTGACCAGATGTTTATATTAATTACAACTGTAGAATCGTAGTGTCATTATCCCATTTAGCTCTGGAAGCCCATGTAGGCTCCAGTGTGAGCTCGCTGTTGTGGGAACGGCAATGGGAAGCTCATTTACTTGCATTACAATCCCTTGGAGAGAGGTAAATACGGCATGCCATTAGCCTGGTTAAGTTCCAAGGTAAATTGTTTTATATCCTGCTTACATTACATGCATTATGTAAAGCAGCCCTGGATCTGTGTGGACTGGACTTTTGAAGCAATTAGCTTATGGCTCAAATCATTTTAAATGATTGTTAGAAAAAGTCATTTTTATTTATGTACACAGCATACTAGTTTTATGTCATCATTACTAATCTAGCTTTACGTGAAATTAAATAGTTAATCTAATGATGGTTTAAAATGTTTTTATTGTTTATTTTTATCCTGATGATGCTCCAAACATGTTTCAAACTATTTACTAATTCTTTTATCTTCTCTCTTTTCTTTTAGTAACACAGTTGAATGAAAAAATAGGACATTTTTGGGGAGCCTGAGCTGAAAAGAGCTTATATTAAAAGAGAATGAATGAATTAGGAGCCTGTAACAAAAATAATTTCCCTCTGGGATTATTAAAGTATTTCTGATTCTGATTATGTCATAATCACAAGAAAACAGTACACTACATTGTACACAAGAATACCCTTTAATTCAACAGTTAAAACACTTTGTTTTATATATCATTCAATAAAACCTTTCATAATCAGTAACTGGACTTGTAGAAACGGTCTGCTCTATACTAAATATCTATATCTGAAACATCTAAAATGCCTGTAAATTTACTATGATTGTAATACAACTGCAACGGATTTTAAACAAAAAAAAATATGGAACACACAAACCCTTTAAAGTTTGAACAGGTCTGTTTCCAAAACCTTCAATGTTAAGGCTCCTAACATGACAAGATTTACACAGCTTTACAACAGTTTCATGTTAAAATAGCTGGGTTGCCAATGAAAGCAAAAACAAAACTGTTTTAAAGAAATGCTATTATCACTCATAAAATAGTAACATATTTACTCTTGAATAACCACCAGCAACCATAGCCATCATGCAGTTGGTCAAATGGCCTTTCTTGATGCATTAATTGAACCGTACTGTCTGTCAGTCCTGTGTGCAGCAGTGTCCAGTTTGAATAGTAATGGGTGAACAGTCTGAGCCCAGGGCACGTAAAAACCTTTACTGAGACTACTGCAGACATGCATCATAAACCTTTTAATAAAAGCACTAACAAAAAAACTGTCAAGGATGCACCACAATGACTTAAAAACCGCAGCCGCTCAGCAAAAGCTGCATCACACGAGTTTTAGAACTCTGTAAAAGTCATTGAAGGTTTCCACAAACATCCCAAGTTTAACCCTTGTGTGGTGTTCGGGTCTGTGGGACCCGTTTTCATTTTTTACTAAAAGAAAAATGATACAATGAATTAATTTTTCAAACTGAGACTCACTGGCTTTGGCTCATTTTCTGTCAAGAACATATATCAGAATTCATATTTAATGCCCACACACCGTACACCCCCCCTACACATTTCTATTACATATAAGATGTTCGGGTCCACTGGACCCGGGGCTAGAAGAAGTGTGGAAATTGATGTTCTGTGAACCACACACAGACACACACACGCACTCACAATGTTGCAACCTTGTGTGGGAACCCCAGGTGCACAAACACAAAAGAAACAGTTCCCATACATTGTTTGTCTGCTCTAATTTTCTGCTAAAATTGGGGGCGGGACCACACTGGCCCAGCTTTGCCAGAGTGGTTTCTTATAACCGATCAAGAGGACCAAAAGGTTCTCTGCCCAGAGGCCCTGGGAGTGGTTTTGGATGAGAGAGAGAGAAGTTAAGATAAGGTAAACATCTGTTCAGTATTTTAATATAAAAGTGTTTTAATATAAAAGTGATTTTGAGGCATTAAAAGCCACAAAATGCAACGGGTCCGTCAGACCCACGAACACTGGCTGAGTAACAACAATATGAACACCACACAAGGGTTAATTTCCTTTTCGGTGTTCTACTCACCTTTCTTGTTGAGAAACGCACCTGGTTTGAGCTGTCCACCGCAGCCCAGACAGCGGATCCAGGACTGACCCACTGGAGGCTGCTGACCGCTGACCACGGACCTGACAATCTGACCGCCCACAGCTTTTGGGTCATATAAGGCCTCTCATCTCTTCTCTCCTTCAGACAACTCTGTGATATTGAGAGAATAGTAAAATGACTCCAAAATCATTGACCTACCTTCAATTGCAACTATAATCACAATCTGGTTCTAGCACTCATCTCTCCAGTTTCCTTCCCTTTACTCTGTCCACATGTTGTTTCCTCACACTTGAGCACATTTTCCCAGTTTTCTGTCCATGTTCAGTGAATAGCCATATAAAGTTAACAAGTGTTTACTCAGGTCCTTCAGTTCAAATCAGAACTCAAGTGGCGTGTGGGATGGCCATTAGCTTAGTACCAATCTTCCATCCATAGAGAAGGTGGAGCTACTTACTTAATGTAAGAGTGTGAAAGCTGCACAACCGAGGAAAGCGAGCAGGAAACGAGATTCTTTCAGATGGTTGGCAATAGTTTCAGCTGTAAAAACACATACTGTACAGCAACTGTTTCCTCTTAACTCATTGACTGGCAGCCATTTTCAGAACAGAGAGTCGCTCACTGCCAGAGTTTTTTGAGAATTTTGACTGAATTTTCAAGAGCCACAGAATAGTTTGTGCTGTGACTATGTAAACACCGAACACACCAAAAGAAAGAGCAGACTCTCTTCTTTCATCAGGAAAAAAAATTTGTTTCTACCTTATTCCGTTCTTCTTCGACGTGCGTCTCACCGGCGCCATTTCTCTCATAGCGAACCATTGCGTTTGTTTTTATTTGCTTACAATCTATGCTAATCTCCCATCAAAAGTGGCACAGCTACCTAGAGGGTCAATTTGTTAGTCCATACTCTGTCTAGAAGCCCATATTTACGGAAAAACTTTCGCCGATCGTCCCCCAAGTCACTCGCAATTGAAAAACATAAAAGACGTCTATAGACGTCTTTGGCAGTGAATGAGTTAATGTCAAAAAGGTACTTAGTCAGCAAATACCTGTCATCCCCTCCCAGGGCCGCCACCTTATGGTGGTGGGGGGGTTTGAGTGTCCCGCTGATCCTGGGAGCTGTGCTGTCCGAGGTTTAGAGCCCCTGGTAAAGTCACCAGCAAGGGATCAGACGAAGCGCAGTCTTTTCAATTCCATTTAAGTATTTCTATTTTTTTACTTCCTCTGTACAGTTATATCAGTATGTTTTGTCTTTTTGTTTGCCAAGTTATTTCCAGGCGTTCTAGTAATCGTAGTCGTAGTAGTATTGCAGTATCAGCAATATCACAAAATAATTTCGCCATTCAAAATCAATGAACGGAAATCTATTGTGATGGGGCTACTACCACTTTTATGTATGGCGTTGTCTCATTTGTGTAATTGGGTTCTTGTAATCCATCTTTTGGATTTTATTAATAACTCGGTTATATTTTTAGGGTCATATTTAGAAAGACATTATTCACACACTTTTTCAAATGTACCTGAATATGATAGCATGTTAATACAATTGTATATGATATAGACATGGACAAGTCATTTATTTTGAAAAAATAAGGTGGACAATTGCAAAGAGGACATCTGTTACTTCTGTGCTGCGAGATTCTTAATCTGAAATGTATTTAATACCAGTCAGTTTCTACACATTTACAAACACGATAGAATAGAGTGGAGGGAGACAGGGGAGGTCAGAAATGGAATTAATTATTTGGATGTGATGATAAGCCGGTGAGGACAGGCGGGCTGGGCCTCCGTGGCCTCTTTGATAACAAAGCTAATCCATCCATCTTAACCTCCTAGCCTCCGCTGCGACTCCCCTCATCAAACATCCCATTGCCTTATTGTTAGCCATGTTTGCTGCCTGTCCGGCCGCTGCGGTCTGGCCATAACTCTTCACTCCGCTACATGGTGAATGGGTCAGCTATTAATTTAGGTGAAGTGCCACTGTGTCTGTGTCTGCCGCCTGGCTTAGCGAGGCACGCTGAGCTGCTCACTGGAGTGAGAGAGACATACTGCCTGTCATCTTTCTCTTGCCAGGCACCCTCGGTCCTCTGGGCCTTCTTCACATGCACTTGACTTCCAAAGTGCCCACGGTGACTTGCAAGACAAATTTCAATATTACAGCAAAACTATTAGCGGGATATTTTCTGTGGCCAAGGCTTGAACTGGACTCATCAGTCACACGGAACAGGCAGTCAGCCATGCGGGGGGGGGGGGGGTGACAGGCCATGAGAAGATGTGCACCGTGTTTGGAAGACCACGCTGCTGCATTAAAGGCAATTGGAGAGTCAGACTAATTTCTCTGAGTTCTGCTCTGATAACTGTTACTACCACATAATTTTTCCCTGATTGATTGACTGTCCTACAGAGAACAACAGGCGTACGGACATATCCTACATGGAAAAGAGTCATACATTAGCTTCAGATCAGAGTGGGAATTAGTTTCCTCTCCTATCCTTTCTGAAGAATCAGCTTTGAGCTTTCGACCCATTCCATGAGCCAAATGTCAAACTTGAGAACAGGAGCTATCAAACCTTCATGTGACATCTCAGGATTTATGATCTCTGCTGCTCCTCCATATCCAAAGGTGTAGTTAAGCTGCTTCTCCCTTTGGAGGTTTATCAACTCGGATGAAGCTCCGGGTTAGACCAAAAACACAATATTATATTTCCCACCTGGCCTATAATCCCATAATCCTCCAGGAGGAGTTGGACAGTGTCTCTGGGGAAAAGATATCTAGGTTTCCCTCCTACCTTTCCCACCTGTTGCCTCTTTTCAGAAAAAAAAAAAAAAAAAATCAATAGTAATTGAAGTGAACATGAGAATGGTGTCATCATCTTTTCTGTGGTAAATGTACATTTTACAAAAGAATGTTCCAAAGAAATGGCCTTTTTCCCCGTGTTATTATACACCATTATTATAATAATTACATGCAAGCAATTTTGTTTTTAACTTTGATCAGTAATTAATGAGCTCCAACTTCAATTTGAGTTTCTTCATCACTTGCTTAAGATCAGAAATAGATTATTTTCTAATAAAAACATTACAAAATATGTTATTTGATGAGTTACGGTATGATATTTGGCCCTTTCCCAGTCTCTTGGAGACACCTGGTAGTGTTATCCATCTTCCTTTTTCTCCCATTTTTATTGAATGATAATTGGATTATTATTAATGAACAAACACTTTGCTTGTACCCCCTGCTATGCGAAACATATGCCATTGGTTAATTTAATATGAATTGATATGCAGAATTAAAAGAAGATCAAAACACCTTTTCAGTGAGAATGATTATTTAATTTAACAGTAGGAAATGTTATCTCACCTAAAATATTGTCCTCCACATCCACTGACCATCAAGTACGCTAGTATTTTAAACCTTTTTGTAACCTGCTGCCGGTTACAGAGGTGCATTACTGAACTGAGGTAATGTCTTTGAATAGATGCCCTAATATGCAAATGGGAACGTGCTTGAGGCTTTGCAAAAAAACAGAGGCACTTTGATAACTGACAGGAAACACGGTCCCAACAAAGGAGCTGTGAGCGGAAACAATGGGAGGAATCTAAAACTCCTTCAAGGTGGTAATTTAATGTGTGAAATGATGTTAGTTGTTCTCTGTCAGCTGTGATTAAAAACAAGGACAAACTAAATGAGAAGGTAGTGAAAGGGAAACGTACAGGTCAGCTCACTGAGATTTCAGAGTGTCAGGAAAGAAATCCTAAAGCAATATGTCTGAAAATACCAAATGTACAACAAAAGAATGCACAGAATTAAATGAAGCAGGAGTTTGAGGAAACTGCAAGAAACTGACTGAAGGTAATGAGCCGTAAAAGCTGATTGGATGCAAAACCACACTAAAAAATATGTACATAAAAAACTAAGGCTCATTAAATGCTAAACAGAAAGCAATATATACAGTACATCAAAGGATGTGCATCGTAGGTGTTGTGCCATTAGAATATGTTATCTGATAATGAGAAATTAAATATATTAGATACTCATCTGCTCAAAGACAACTGAGATACGTTTCAGCCCATGTGACCCTGAAGTGGAATCAGCTCATAAAAAACAATAGATAGATGGATGAACAGAATAGCCTTTAACATTAAAACAAAGTAAACTTATGTTAAGTCATGATACCATCTGGAAAATCCAAATGTTTGATGATTCTGTGGAATTTCTTTACAAGGATTTACTGTGTAGACGGTAAGGTTTAACTTGCATGGTTTATAGAGCTTTTAATGAATTACTTTGATCCTTGGACTTTTATATATTTACAAAATCAGTCAGTGATGCAAGAAATGTCATCAAAAACTGTGGAGTTCTCATTTATCCCAGGACTACCAGCTTCCCATGTCGGCTGTTATCTATTTTAGAAGTTAAGGCTGGGTAATGCAACGTAAATAAAGCTGTCAAGTGGGGAGTGTCTATTTCATTAAAGTAAATTTAGTCTGATTAGACAAATTGATGCGATCAGCAATGCACTGCCAGACTGCATCCTCTGACTTTCTTAATCAGCCCTCGGAGTTGTTCTCTTTTTATGGTCATTAAATGCCTGTAATCATCAGACTGCCTGTGTCTCTAAAGGACACCGGCGTTCTTCAGAGGTGTGACTGCTGTGTTTCTGCCCTCAGCCTGCTTTAACATACCAGGCGCACCATCCACCGACACTCAGCTGAATTCATTCATCTGGCCTGTAACAGTCATCAGCAGGTTTAGTGAAACTGAACCATAGCTGGGAAGCAAATAATGCTAAATGAAGCAAGACTGGCATCAATTGAAGTTCCTCCAGTGAACCCCCTCATGGAAATACCCCCCAGGTACCTGGTCCTGACAGCTGCTTCCTTGTTTGAACATAACTTTTTATTTTCAGGGCTCTTTGGCTCTTGCCTCTATGAAGTCCCACAACAATTAGGACACAGATAAAGTGTTC
The DNA here is from genome assembly GCA_013363375.1 of Menidia beryllina. NCBI lineage: Eukaryota > Metazoa > Chordata > Actinopteri > Atheriniformes > Atherinopsidae > Menidia > Menidia beryllina. The sequence continues at coordinate 282,435 of JABUIW010000174.1, read as the reverse complement.
TAAAGAGGAATGCAGCTAATGAAATGTGACCTTTAGGCCCACTTATGTGCTCTTCACTGCAATGGCATTGCAGTTTACAGTACAGTCAACAGTAAAATGATTAATGTTGCACAAACCTTCATAGAGAACTGCATATCTCAAAAGGAAACCTTCTTTCATCCATTAAAGCTGTTAAGATTCTTTTACATTTCTCAGGGACAAACTTGGTCTGTGAACATGGCTAGACGGAGAAAATCCTGTTTTCTGTGCAGAATGTTTAATTGAGGAGTCAGATAATCTGCTGAGACACTTTTACTCTTATTACGACTTATAATTTGCAGAGTTTCACAACAGATTAATTCCAAGTACAGAACAACATAAGACTTGACTTTTTATTTGACATCGTCCATGGTTAGATGATCATAGATTTAAGATGATGAAAGAAACGTAAATGCAACAGAATATTAAAAGATGATATCAAAAAGATGATTATGGCATGGACTTAAAGCACAAATCATTTTACTATCCTGTCGTCATGGCCAGATAACAAGAATGACGTCAGCAGAGTTATAAAGTATAGGAATGGACGAAAAGCCATGTCAAACTGGAGCTAATTGGTAGAACATTTGGGATTCATTCATATATATATATATATATATACTGTATATATATATATATATATTTATTTAAAAAGAAAAATTCTCACCCAAACGCATTTCAAATCAGACAGACTGAGGAAGGCTCTAGCTGTGAAATGATTGGCACTCTTTGCTGACAGTGCTAACAACCACACAGCAACCAGAACACATGTTGTGCACTGCTGTGCAGCACTACTGTACGTATGAACTCAAACCCTGAAGAGAAATAAACAAGCAAGTCTGGAACGAAAGCAACAATGAACAAAACAATAAAGCCCCCTGGACATCTGGATGTGAGACACATAAGTCAAACAGGACTTCTTTATCACCAGACCCAATAATATTTGAAAAACTACAAAAATATTCAAATAGGTACAAAATAAAGCATAAAGTACACATTCTAGCGCTGGTTTTTAGGCTTTGATAGAATAAGGGGTTAGGTCAGCAGCAATCTGCCTGTTAAGCATAGTCATGAAGAATCTAAGCTGAAGAAACCCGTCCTTACCCGCAGCAGGAACAAATATAAGAGGGTGCACGGTGAAGGTTACCTTTCTAAGCCTTACATCACTCCATTGTGGTGATGAAAAAGGAAAAAAATTAAATGGCAGTTTTGAGACAGAGAGGGTTTGTACAGCATCTAAATATGCTGAAGCTCAGCAGAGAGGAAAGAGTTGGTGATGGATGTGTGAATGGAATGAGATCTCTCTGCCAGCAGGACGTTTTCCCCTGTCCTTCATCACTTTGCCAGCTGTTCTTATACATTATGGGAGAAGTGGAGGGACTTTTGTCTGTTACCACACAAAATATTTGATTGTGCTTTTCTCGAAAACACTGTTTTAATTTTCATGCTCACTGAGCTATTTTTGTGGCTGTTTATCATTAAAGCGTTCATCCTCTGTGGCTGATCCGGAACCTCAAGGGCCCTCACAGTATGTAACAGCTAATCTGCTCACTAAACAATCATAATGATGACGATAACAATGGCAAATTGTTTTTTAATATTTATTTTCTAAACACATTTAGATAATTTACATTATAATGCAAACAAGAATGGAAAAATACTTTATTCATCAGCAGTTGGGGAAACCCAGACAGTTTTAGCTTCATATAAAAGCTTTTGTCTCAGCTCTGTTGATGAAGCCCTAATCCACCTGCCCATTTCTCACTTCAACCCCGCGTTACATGTCCTGCTGGTCCTGGAAAAGGAGTGTTGCTGAGTCCTGGTGACAACCAGATGTGTCAGGAGGCCACAGCAGTAACCCAGTGGACTACCCACCCCTCCACAGCCCAGCAGGACCGGGGCATGTGTAGCCTGTGGGGCCAGATGAATGAAAACAGTTGTTTTTTCACACTGAAATCTAATTAAGAAATATCAAAGACTGGGGATCCTTCATACATATTTACAAGTTGATGTTTCTGACGGCACAAAGCTTTCAGTCTTTGTCAAGGGGGGGTGGATCTTGATGGAGGACTTAGGCGTGGAGATGGAGAAAACAGGGTTTATTGTAACAAAAACAGGTTCAAAAACAGGGCTGTGGCAAAACTATGAGCAAAGTAACAAAGCAAGGAAAACTGTAGGAAAGTATCAAAACAAGACTGTGGCAAAAGTACAAACGAGATTAACATGGCAGTGGTCAAACAAGGCTATGGCAAAGTAACAAAATAAAGATTAACAAAACTGTGGCAAGGCTGTGGCAAAACATGGCTAGACGACTGACGAAAACTCACTGGCACAAGACATGGGAAACGAGGACTATTTAAACACATGAGGGAGGGGAACCCCAGGGGAACACAATAGGTAATAAAGACATGACAACACACCAGACATTCCCCCAGACGTGACAGTCTTAGAGCAAAGCGCTCTATTGAGGAAATACGTACCCGTAAGTTAGAGTGGAGCTTGGTCAAGTGCTGTATACATGTGGACAGAGATTGTGATTTCTATGCTGGTTTTGCTGCTGCTGCAGGTCCCCATCATTATTGTGGCTGAAGCACTCTGGATAAGCTGGAGGAGTTTCAGAGAGTTTTCAGAGCATCCCAATACCAGAGCTTTGTAGCAGGTCCATGGTGAACACTGCATCACTGAAGCAGAATCTTCTTCTTACAGTTTTTATTTTCAATAATCAGGTACCCAGCTCTTTTACAATAAATGCTAACAAATTAGATAGATTATAACATGAAATCAATTGTAGGATATAATTCAGTAACATAAACTTTACAGAATGCTAATGTCACACACATAGTGGGCAGGCAACACAGCCAAAACATGGACAGGAACTCCCGGTCAGCAGGTCAACACGCGGGCTACGCTGTCCCTCCATCTCCGTGTTCTGTCCAGGTTAACACCTTCTGTTGGAAAAGTTCAACTGTATTCTGCATCACTGTGATTCAGTGCAGACTGATGCAAACGATGGAACATGAAGCCATTAATTATTGAAGATTAAAAGTGACATTCGGTCTAAAAGCTTAAATGTCAGTATTTAAGTCTGTAGAATAATTCGCAAGCAGATATTTTTGCCAAAATCAGTGAATCTCTAAGGTTTCTCCTGCACATGATGGTAAATGTTTGATGAAGGCAAAGCTTGCCTCCTCTATTAGAGGAAAGCACTTCTACTGAACGTGATGCCAGGCACAATAACTGGAGATGCGGCCTCAGTAGTGGAGACGAGCAGCAGCCCAATGATCAAACCAACACTGTCTTTGATTAATAAAACAGTGGAGAACAGACATTTGGTAATTAATGAATCTCTTTAATCTCACTTTGAACTTGATCTAGTCATTTTGATTTCAGCAGTTTTCCAGGCTATTTGAATGATAAAAAAGATGATCAATCTCACCGCACCAACCAATGCCATCAAGATTTTAATGGGGGAATAATTCTCTGTGTTATTTTACTCTTGGTGATGACATTTTGTGCAATATTTGTCTTCTCTATTTGTCTCCTTTTGGTTATTTCATATCCTCTTATAAGAGTCATGTTTAATCTCATGTTGCCTTTTCCTGTCATTTTTTTCTGTCTCATAACATCAGTGTCATTATATCTGTCATTGAAGGCAATGTTTAGCTGCCATTATGGAATGCTAATTTTAAACTGAGGAGGCTTCTGCTGTCCTGTACAAACATAAGTAAGTGCTGATATTTATTTTATATATACTTTCTTATTCTATTCTGTATTTTTTCTTAAACATGTTGCTGTCCTGACATGTTCTGACACCTACACCAGGCAGACAAATAGAAATGAGAGTGGATGATTTACAAGAGTCTGTTACCCAATAAGAAATGATGCTTCCTTAATATCTTTGTTTTTTCTAAAAACTATAATCCAACACATACTGTAGGACATAATATGATACATCATGTTTCCAGGCTGAGCTGAGTGGAACATACCTTTTTGGTCATTACCTCCTCCCAGAATCCTCTTTTCTACTTGACTGATTCACCTCCGTTTATCTCAGTGTACCCCCGCTGGGTGAGGTTAGCATGTTGCCTCCATGCATGCATGGGTTCTCTGAGTTAGCGGGCTTCCTCCCTTAGTCCAAAAACATGGATGTTAGGTTCCCCGTAGGAGTGTTAGTGTCATTCATCTCAGTGTGTTGCCTCGTAAAAGACTGTTTTTTTTCTCTGTTTTCTAGTGGCTTCTCTGCCTTTCTGGGTCCAAACCATAGACCTTGTGTTAATTGTACTTACAGCTATAAAACTAAAAAAGAAACACACTATTTTTGACAACAGGTTTACTTTGCTCAAGAGAATGTCCCCATCTTTTAAAACTTGTTTAAACATTTTTTTCCGAAACGTTACTACTTTTATTACTATTTGTGATGCAGAGGCTAGGAATGTTATTACATAAGGACAGCTATCTGGTTAAAAAACCCTCTTTCTGTGTTGAGCACATGCATTGTAACAGTATTTACAGACTATTTGAATGGAGTGATTATCCCCTTTGCCAGGTGAAAGTCTAGATTTCTAGGGGTCCATGGTGTGGCTGCAGAGTTGTTGGAGGTGATAAATATCTTGCTCAGTTCAGCGTAAACAGCTCTTTGTTTTGTGTCGTTTTAAGTTTGGGGATTTTGCTAAATGAAATTTAGATTTCAAGTTTTGATATTTATTTAGCACCAGTGTATTTATGTATAAGAGCAATAGTACAACGATCCAAGGAAAGCCTTAACAGTGGCTTCTCATATAAACAACAAAAGAACACAAAAAATTCACATCAAACTTGAAAGAGTATTTCAATATAACTTTCCTAAAGGTCACCCAAAAATTGACTTACTATAAATGTCAGTCTAAAAAGAAAGAAAACTTTTAGACACTTCAGTCATAACAGAGAAAACGTGTGTGTGTGTGTGTGTGTGTGTGTGTGTGTGCTGTACACACACTTTGATGGTGCTGCTCCAGATGTATAATTTGTCAAAGGCACTTATGCACTCTCACCATCTGAGATGCAGCCATTTGAACTGAGCATTTTCAGCCATTTGAACTGAGCATTTTCAGCCAGTTGGATGGTAAACCCTTTCATCTGGTGAACTGGGCAGCCTCGGTATCCTAAATTAATTTTGGATTTCGGTTAGTTTTGCTGCACAACAGTTTCCACTTTGCCTTATTTAATTTGAATGAGCTTTGATCCAGAGAAGATGCCACCGTTTGTGCATGATGGTGGCTTCCGCTTTGTGGGATTCAGTCTTTGTTTGCTTTTGTGGATGTCTCAGTGAATTACGTCCACAGAGTTGGATGTTGTACTTTTATATTGGATGCAATACTTTCTAAAAGCCCAAAGTTAATGTCACATGGGTGTGATGTGGACCCGAAAAGCAGACTGAGCTGAGACAAGAAATTTTCATGACAAATTGTAAATGCTGACTTGTAATCGAAAGTCAGTGGTTTGGGTGAGCAAACAGTTTGGAGAAAGAGTCTGTGGACCAGGCATACTGACAGGAAACCAGGTGGCAACAAATTAGGAGCCACATGTCTCTACATGTGACAAAGATTATCCAAACTGTGGATAATGGAGCCATCTTTCAACTCAGGGAGTCAAAGCTGAATGTTCGACATCTTTCCCAGTTGGTGCAAATATTCAGTTAACAGCCCAGACTAAACCTGAACAATCCCAGCATAGAGGGGTTTCACTGGTGTGGGACCGGTGGAGGGGGGCCCGGGTTGATGTGCTGTGGGGTAGAGACTGTGCCAGGAGAAGCTGATTGGAGCTGAGAGGAAGCCAATCCCACACCCCCACCACAGAAAGCCAGCTCATTCTTACAGTTCTCAGCCTTTGCTTTATTACTTACATTTCCCAAAAGTAGTGTCTGGATACAACAATTTCTCACAGGTGTCAATAGCGAGGTGCATCCCTAAAATCCCTCACATGAGTACCCCTGCATATTCATAGATTTGTTCAGAGTTTCAGAACAAATCTGGGATAAGAAAACAAAGGACATGCCAGAATCTTTGTATGAATGAGGCCCAATGACCTCACCTTAAGCCTCACAAAACAGGGAAAATGATTTTGTATTTTAGCCGCACTATGAATAAGACTGTTTTAACCTTAGAAGACAGAAGGGTAAAGGAGGAGGACAAGGACTACAACTACTTGGCCATTCACATAAACAACATAATACACTAAAAATGCAAAACAGGCTGAAAATAGTCTCCACTCTAAAACAAATCAACAATAATTCCCTTCTGGGTTTGATACTCAACCAGAAATGTCAGGTGTACCACATCAGCCCCTGTTAGAAAACCCAACATAGCTCCCTCGCTCATGTAAAGTGGCCACAGCGGTAGTTAGAGGAATGTTTGAAATGGCTTCTCATGCATAGTGCTGAGTCTTGCATGGGGGTGTTGTGTTCAGCACCATTGCCTCACTGGAAGGGGGCTCACAGCTTGAATGTGAACTGGGGTCTTTCCTGTACCTCTGCATGTTCTTTCCATGTATGTGTGTATTCAGTTTACACCCATCATCCAAAACCATGCACGTCATGCATGGAGAGTTGAACCAGGTAGTGGGAGTGCACGGTTGTCTCTGCGTGGCCCTCTGATGGACTGGAGACCATCTAATGACAGCTAGAATCGGCTCCAGCCCCCCACCCCCAGTTCTGTCCCGACATTTTGCCTCCATCCTCTTGACATAGCTGCCTTTTAGAATGCAGAAGCCTAGTTACTGTTCATTTTAGAAAGTGGGCTATTTTTTGTGTCAAAACAGATGAAAAGCACACTTCACAGCTTATCCCTGCTACAAAAAGGAGACTTATCTTTCATTGAGATTCCTATTCATGCAAAGGCCGAAACTCACTGGCAAATGTGGTTTGCTTTCATCAAGATGACTCCTATTTGCTTGGGATTATGTGCCAGAGAAAATCCAATATTTGAGAGAAATAAACTTACAACTGTGAGAACAAGCTAACTGAATCCTGGAACAGAGAAACATTCTGCAGTCCTTAGATGGTGTGCAAAAAGCAAAGCTGTACATTAGTCAGGGCCAAATAACTCTGAGCCCCTTTTTATAATAAGATTAAAACAAAAAAGTCTGCTTTTCCCAATGCTTACTGAAAGCAACGGGGATCAGAATTGCTTTTCTTCAAGCAGCTGGCCTGTCAAGATTTCAGTCCATCATTTTATACCTTCTTTTTGATGTCTATTCAAGACAGGAAATGTGTTTTTTTTCATCATAGGCCAAGTGACGGTAAAGTTCTAACTAGTGCCTTGAAGCTTACTTTATTGGAAACACGCTCTGCCTACCAAGCCATAAAAATCAATTTTCTGTGCGATCACAAAACCATGGGAACACTCCACTACAGCATTCTAAAGGTCACCTATCATCAGCAAATGAATACATCTGGAAACACCTTGTCAAAGCTTGCATCTTATTCAAGGAATCAATACAGATATGTACAGTATATGACACAGCATCAGTAAGCATATCACTTATGGCACAAATGTAACTCATCTCATGTTGGGTGTCAGAAGCTTTGCCTGGCGTGGGGCTGGTTTATCACAGGTTGGAAGTACGGAACTGTGGGTTGATTTGTAAGTGTGAATCAGTTTGCTCTGTATCTGTTGATACTTAAAAAAGATATATATATATGTAAATAATGTACTGGCTGATAGGATCTGTTGGGTAGCAATGTGAACTAACTCTGTGTGACAACATGTGGGGCTATGGCATGGAACAAAATAGCTTGTAAATCCACGGAAATTCCAGATCACTGCAAAACAGTGCTGTTTTATAAAGGTCTGACGCTAGCAACTGAGGTGTTATTCACCACCTAATGTATTGTTCAAAATGCAGAAAATGCAGTTACAGAGTACATTGTCCAAAGTTATGATCACGTCTAAATGAAATTGTAAGGGAAATCATGTAAAACTGACAATTACCAAGATTATTGACAAGGGAAGCTTTAGATAACAAAGATTTTATTCAGTGTGGTTTTAAATTGATTTAATAATGAGAATGAATCATTTTTCAGGGCCTTCATGCTCAGTTGTACAGGAGATACTGTTTAATTGCTATATGTAGCTCATTATTTAACTAAATTTACAGAGGAAAAAAAGCAAGGCACTATAAGTTTCCACTTCCGCTCTCGTCACTTTAATTAAGCTGTTTTTCTTCCTCGTGCTGCTAAACAGTGAATATCCAGGTTCTTAAGAAAATCAAAAGCACACACTTACACAAACAGAAGCAAACAGCGTCTCAGGGCAGTTAAGGTGATAAAAGAATATGAAAGCATCAGCACAGCATGCTTTGCTTCTCCTTTTTCTGATCGTCTTTCCAGGCTTGTGTCTCTTGATGGTTCACAAGTTCTTTCATGCCTGTCTGCTCTTCTTGTGACCTTTTCAAAGTTATACATACAAAATGAGATTTCTTCCCTTCAGGACTATACCATTTGAGAGTAATTCCATATTTTAGAAGACTTTCCAGCACTCCAAGGATTTCCAAATGCCCAATGAGGTATAGCTGGGAGATTTCTCTTTCCCGGTTTCTTTTTTCTTCCTCGCTCTTCAGCTTGTTGTTAAAGTCATTCCTCCACTCCAGCTCTCACTTTACATCTAATATTGGATCAAGATTTCAATTAGTTGTCTGACCTTTCCAACACTACATTCTTTTGGAAAGTGCAAACAGTATTTCACTCAGAGGACTTCATTCTGCGTCTGCAGGTGGAACATTCCACCTCAATTCTACAAACTCATTCATGAAATCGATATGTCATGGTCATGTTGACTTGAAAGTATTTATTTGTAGTTATTAAATACGAGCCGACACCATATTTGTTACGTGCACTGTAATGCATCTTTGCTCCTGCCTCAGCCACACCTGTAACAGCATTCTGAGGGTTTTACGTGAGCAATGTGTTTTCATTGTGCAAATGGAGCTTGGATTATAAATAAGCTGTTTAATTTTTGCTCTCCTGTTTGTGGTGACAAATCACCTGTCATGTAGAGATTGTCAACAGATGGCAAAATGACTTAAGCGAGGGTGAGCCTGTTACGTCTGGGAGGTGTAATGGCAGAAGTGCGTGTGCCAATGGGATGCTAAGTGATGCAGAGCGCCATTCTTCTTAGCCCAGCCTCAGCAAACAGCTCCATACATCATGTCCACGCCCTCCTTCGGCAGATGGAACACATGCAAGTATTATCTCAGATGCATCTTGTCAAAAGACTGCTCAAAATGGATATCCCAAAGTTTGAAATCTTCCAAGCCCCGACCATGATAGCCACACCCCCTACTGGACTCATCCTCTCCTCCTCTCCCCTCTCCTGGCTTGTCCCTGCCCCCTCTCCCAAACTGACTAATGGATTTAACTTTTTTGGCCACATTAATCAAACCCCCTTCATTTCTTAGGAGTAGTTGCCTGACTGAGTCGTTTTTCTGAGCCGGCCCTTTACTGGATGAGGCCGCAGTGTGAAAACACAACTCATACTGTCAGGGGGACTATAATTGTTTGCCCTCTTTCTTCTTATCCAGTTTGCTTTCCTCCTCCAGCTCTTTGAAACAGAGATACATTAACGGACTCTCAGAGCATGGAAATGTATCTTTATGCCTGAATTTGTGCTTTGTTGTCTAGACGTAATGTCACTGTGTTTTTATCCGTGCTCATCATGGAGCTGTTTCTCCACCAGCTTAATGGGCTCGCTCTCTTTCTCTCTGCATACACACACACACACACGCATATAAATGTTTATATGTACAGCTTGGCTCTCTGGTCGTTTAAATAGACCTGATCGTGTTTTATCCCTCCTGATAAAGCAGAAGCTTTCCATCTCTCCCTGTATCGTATCTCCCCATGTTTCATTTAATGTAGTTGATTGATTCCAATTTTTTTTGTTTGTTCTCTAATTTTCGTAAAGACAGGCACAATCAGGGTGAAAAAGTGGATCACTTTCAGAGCACCCGTGAAGAGGAGAATTAAACGTATCAAGAGGCTCACCATTGAAAAAGAAACTCCACAAAACACATGTAGCGCATTTTCCCGTTTTCCTTCTATTTTGGCAGTAAGACGCCACCGAGACGTTTCTCCTTGTAAACATGGCTACACTTTCTGACAGATGACACACTTAGAACAACACAATAGTACAATTAGCTGACTCCTTATACTAAGCCGAGAGGAAACTCTGAAATCCTGCATAATGGCACAGCTATGTGAGTAATCCTGCAGATAACTGGGGTTGCACTGCAAGTGTTGAGTGTGGTTCAGGGTGGAGGGAAATTGTGGTTTTTGTAACTTACAAAGGAAACTGCAGTGGGTCTGCAGTGGGAGTTTCAGTCTCTTAAGAACAAGTGTCGTGAATCTAAACCACAAACAAAATGAAACTCTTTGGGATCTTATCACCTAAAGTTAGCTTGACCTCCTAAATCTTAATTACAATAAGGTTGAACTCATTTGTAAAGGTTTCCCTCCCTTTGGATCATGTCACTCTGCTCTTCAACATTTGGACTGACCACCTCTTTCAAGTTGGACAAGCAAATCCACACAGTTCAGCAGTAAGTTACCCAGAGACCACGTTTTTGAATGTACTACATAAACATAGCTGACTTGAGAGGAAGTGGGCTGTCACTGAGTGCAGATGGGAGCTATTTCGGGCAGAACATGGCAGGTTGTTTCCGCAGCACCTCCTGCTACTCGGGCTGAGTCGAGGCGCCGCTGCAGAGTTCCACAAAGCTTTTGTGTGCTGGCGTTCTCTGACCAGCCGCTGACACTGTGCTGACCTGCATCTTTCACCTGGGAGCCTGATGTTTTTCATCCCTCCACACATTGTTCTCATAGAGATTGTTTCCAGACTCTTCTGCCACGCCTCTCTGAAGGCTTTCTTTTTCATGTTCAACAACTTTTTCAGGTCATTGGAGATCCAGGGCTTACGCAGGGAATGGTGCCACTGCCCTACTGGGGATGATCTTCTATGCATAGGAATTGAGGCACTCCGGCACACAGTGAGTCATGTTAATGACATCCTCCCTGTGTGTGTCCCACAGTAGATCTGTGCCCTCAAAGCCGTATTATCTCCTCTTGTTATGAAAGTCCCAAACTGCTTTTCTACTCTTCTTTTCAGGCCTTTATCAGATCAATAACCTACGGTCTGTTTGAGGCATAGAACTACTGAAGTACGGAGATGATTGTTATTCTGCAGCTCAGGATAAGAGCTGAACGAGCCCTGATGAGGAATAAAGTGAACGCAGGAGGCAGGTGGCAAACTGCCTGAACAGCAGAGTTTGACATTATGGAAATCCTTTCAGTAATGCAGGTGAAGTTCAAGTGTGAACGTACAGATTAATTCTCTAGTCCTGGTTATTTTAAGACATAAAAGACCTCATTTTCAAAGGAACAATAAAACAAGAAAAAAGGGGATGGGTCCTGAGTGGAGGGATAATTAGGTATCCTCTTAGAATAATTATCTTTGTTGTATTTTGACAGCAGTAGAAGGGAAAGCTTGTCTTGCTCTTATTATAACTATTACACTAGTTTGGAGAGGAGACATCTCACATTTTTCTATATTTTTGTGTAAACAGCTATGTTAGAAATGATACTGATATTGTGGGCAAATATATCAGCAGCAGCTCCAGCCAGCTGCGGGCAGACAGCCTGACTCTGCACAACATGGACGCTCCTGCCAGGCGTCATGGCGGATTAGACGAGGAGCCAATGCATGACAAGGACAGGGGGGGAGCAGAACACCACCTACTGGTCAGCAGAACAATCACACACCGCTGTATGATGTAATTGAACTGAGCAGCATTATTCATCCTCTACACAGCGCAGTAAGAGAATAACTGAGCCGTTCTGTCCAGTCCCAGGCTTCTTCAGCAGCACATCACTCAGGCAGCATGCTAGCTATGTGCAACGCCTGTCTGGGATATAGAACAATTAACTATTGGAATTAACGTAATTGCACACAAATGGTATGGCAACATTAAAGCCTCCTTTTGGGACAAATAAAAGTTGTGTTTTTATTCCATTTCATTTAACTCATTGACTGGCAGCCATTTTCAGAACAGAGAGTCGCTCACTGCCAGAGTTTTTTGAGAATTTTGACTGATTTTTCTAGAGCCACAGAATAGTTTGTGCTGTGACTATGTAAACACCGAACACACCAAAAGAAAGAGTAGACTCTCTTCTATCATCAGGAAAAAAAATTTTGTTTCTACCTTATTCCGTTCTTCTTCGACGTGCGTCTCACCGGCGCCATTTCTCTCATAGCGAACCATTGCGTTTGTTCTTATTTGCTTACAATCTATGCTAATCTCCCATCAAAAGTGGCACAGCTACCTAGAGGGTAAATTTGTTAGTCCATACTCTGTCTAGAAGCCCATATTTACGGAAAAACTTTCGCCGATCGTCCCCCAAGCCACTCGCATTGAAAAACATAAAAGACGTCTATAGACGTCTTTGGCAGTCAGCGGTTGGATTTGAAAAGACGTCTATAGACGTCTTTGGCAGCGAATGAGTTAAATGGTGGGCCCAGCGACGGCTGGGATGGGCTCCTTTGCACAGCATGAAACAGTTGTTTGTCTTTTCCCACCAGGAGTCACCACAGCTAGTCAACCTTGACTCACATGGAAAGTTTGGCAGGAGTTGTTATGTCGGATGCCCTTCCAGAAGCAAGCCTCGCACTTATCGGGGTGTGGGGGAGGCCAAAACAGGACCCAGAACTCCATACTCTATTTGAGGCCACAGTGCAGGAAAGTGGGAAGTCTGGCCCAAAGACACGTTGAAATGTTGCCTGGGTTTGAACCACCAACCCGCCCATTGGCTCTAAGCCTCAGCCAGTAGTCTCTATTAAAAATGATTGTCTTCAACTGGACAGCAATTTGCTTGGAATATTATTAAAAATTCATAAAAACTCCTACAAAGCCAATTAAAAAAGTTTCCTAGCTGAAGAAGCAACAGATTGCACTCACAGTTCTGTTTGATCCCGACGGCTGTCCTTAGTGAGCACCAGGCAGCTGTGCAAAAAACTCCCCTTTAACTGGAAAAAAATCTATCAGAATCAGACTCAGGGAGGGAACAAAGATGCAGGCCTCCAGGTACAATCATTTCATGACTTTCATGTCTCCAAAATGATTCAGTGTGGTCATTGATAGCACACGGTCCAGTACTGTACATTAGAGGGTACTTTTCTACGGGCATATTGTTACATGATGTTTCCCTCTCAGAGAGAAAAACGGCAATATCTTGATTTGGTATGACTGGAGGATTAGCTTCATAATGTCTGTATTTACTATATCAAATTGCACACCAGATGTCCAATTTATGCTGACAGGTAACATAAATGATAACATCGTATAGTTCTTGGAATCATATAGAGGTTTTTCTGCAAAACACAGCCAGATGAAAACCAACACTCTGCCATCATTCCATGAACGCTGAACCTCTGGAGGACCTCCCTGTTCTGGCTCTGACTCTGATGTAGCGACATGCCCGTGTCAGAGACAGTTGCACTCGGCCCACATGGCCTCCGCCCCCCCCCGCTGAAGGCTCAGCAGTTGTCATGGTAACTCAAGAACAACCCCAGGGAGACAGGGGGCTTGGTGAGGAGCTGAGCACTTTACCCGTCTCATTCCTCATCCTCTCAAAGGATGTTTCGACTGAAGCCCAAAACATTACAGTAAACTATGAGGAAATTGTACCAACTTCTAGAGAAGATTAAATCTTCTTATTTAAATCGATGTGCAGCTGCAGATATGTTAGAACTCTAGTGTGAGGATTTAAACACACTCTTGCCAAAATCTACTTTAAATCCTGTTTAAAAAAATAAATGCCTGATTGTTGGAATGCAGCTGGTGCTTGTTACTTCTAGTTTTAGGTGTTGTCTGATATATTTTTTAATTTATACCTGAACTGCAGATGTTTTGTTCAAATTTACTTAAAATGCAAGAATGGGTAGCTTTTGAGGAAAGTGAACTACATTTTCATAACTTAAGAGGCCATACTGGCAAACAAAGCAGAAAACAACAAAAAGCAGAGCAAAGCAGGAGTTGAATTCAAGGGTTTATTTTCATTTAAATTTAGATAAATGTCGTTTTGTCTATTCAGAATAGACATTTAGCTTCAGTTGGTTTCAGTCTGGTGTCTTTTAAAAACGGCATGTTTTATTTATTTATGTATTTTCTAAGTCCCCTGCTTGTAAGTAAATACTTTACTTACTTTGTTTTTTTTATGTGGTCCTGAGTTAACTCATCATCTGTCGGTGTAATTACCCACAAACTCCATCCTTTTCACAATAATAGAGATACAAAATAAAGATGTCATAGTTCAAATCAAGTCTGCTTTTTAAATACTTCAGAAAATGAACTGTTCAGGCCTGTAAGGCTTCAGCAGCTATCCAGACAATACTTAAATTAAAAGACGTGTGGAAGCTGTGCAGAATTTAGAGATGACAGTGAGTGCAAAGCATCTGTAAAGTCATCGCTGTAGGCGAGCAGTGAGAGTGAATTACTGGGGCTTGTTTGCTGCACTTCTTATCCCAATTTAAAAATGTAGGACAGAATGCATAAGAGGCATTCACAGAGAAAATAACATGTTGTCTCATGCCTCAATGTTGCAAATAACACACTTGTAGTGTGGATTGGATTCTTTTTCTCTACGTGGGAAGGTGATCTGTTCATTCTGGATGTCAGAGGAGAGGCAGCTGGAGCTGGAGGAGTTGGTTCAGGAGCTGGAGGAGTTTGTTTAGGAGCTGGAGGAGTTGGTTCAGGAGCTGGAGGAGTTGGTTTAGGAGCTGGAGGAGTTGGTTTAGGAGCTGGAGGAGTTGGTTTAGGAGCTGGAG
>JABUIW010000174.1:242104-267465 GCA_013363375.1 Menidia beryllina | reverse complement strand
AGGAGCTGGAGGAGTTGGTTCAGGAGCTGGAGGAGTTGGTTTAGGAGCTGGAGGAGTTGGTTCAGGAGCTGGAAGCTCCTGTGTGGCTCTTACATGGGAAGATTTCAATGTACAGTCACAAGCAGGGAAAGAAAACGAAAAGTAATGAACTTCTGAACATAACATTGTCCTTTGAACTCAAAATCCTTTGGGAAATGTCAAAAAGGTTTAATAATATTACGAAATGTGACATGAATGAAATATCACACCTGATGTAAAGATTTTGTACGGCTGAAGGAGCATTTTAACGAATGGGTGCTTCACTTCCGGTTTGACACATGGCTGGTTAAGGACTAAAGGAGTTAAGGTGGGACTACTTTGACATTTAACCAAATTCTTTTCAAACTCCTGTTTTCATCAGAGCTGAAATCTCCAAAAAGAGAGCTGTTCCAGTGAATTCACAATGTGATGGGACACTACAGAAAATGGTGTTCCTCTCTCCAGTTTGTGGTAAAGTGCTGATGAGATGGAGCGTTCTGCAGAGTCGGCTGGATTTCAGATGGACCTGAACATTACAAATACGTTCATCGTCTATTACCTTCATCTTACAACTCTAATCTTAAATTCTTCATATGTTTGGTGAACATTTTGGTCATTTTGACTGACACTTGACTTTCTGTACATTAGGGCTTGTGGATTAGTTGCAGGGCAGACAGAGTCAAACAAACTGATTATAGTTTGTTAAATGGGTAAAATCTGCCCCAATGTGCTTAAGGCACATTTTAAATTATGTGAAACATTTCTGATGTTTTTGTGTATTGTTGGCAGGTACCACAGTGCAGATTTTTATTAATAATGACAACTCTCCACCCTGGACTCAGCCTTTAAAATATATAGGACAAAAGGTATCAATTTAAGTTTACATATTTGTAATAATAAGTTTGCTTCATGCTCTCAACTTTCTGAGATGCCTGACCTGCCTAGATCCCATTTTTATAGATATCCCTGATTAAGGAATTTTGTGCCTAACAGTGAGGTTCGGGTAGGAGAGCAGAGGAGAGAGGCCCTGAGGGTTCTGGTGCTGATGGTTCTGATGGTTCAGGGAGCAGGGACACTCCAAAAGGGTGTCCCTGATTCCAGAGCATTTGGAATCCTTTCTTATCAAACTGTGAGACCGTGGTTTGAAATGACCAATCGACCGTGTGCCCGGGGGGAAAGCTTTATTGTCCGGGCGTGAGAAAATCAAAAGCTGTTAGCCCGTGGAGCTCTCAGCTCTGGGGGGTAGGACGGGTTGGCAAATTCAGTCTGTGGCTCTTCCTGTCCACACCCCAACACCTCAGATGCCCCGGGCCCATCTCCGTTAACCCCATAATTGCTGGTTCAGAGAGTTTTCCCGGATACACCATCTCTCAAACAACACAATAAACACAATATATACCCTCAAAGTGCTTTTAACACGTTTACAGCACTTTAATGAATGTCAACCTTTTTATTCAGAATATTTTATACATGGATGGAATAATGCTGTTTAATGTTTTTAACCGGGTCACAAAACTGTGTTAGCTTTAGCAGAAAAGATGGAACAAATGATGTGTTTTTGTGACAGGCTAAATGTAAAGAGGCTCAACCATTTTGCACTGAAGTTTAATTACCAGACAGAAGGAATGCCGTCATGTTAAAAACCTTTCACTGAACCTGCTTTTTACATCACAAAACAAAAACAAACTTCAAACTGCGCTGGCATTTGCTTCACAATGCTCTTTATCTAATCTCCAGCAGCCTTTCCCGGGACCACTCAGCGGGCATGCAATTAACTCAGTTTTCAAGTGGCAGTGAAAAGACTTTGGAAAAAAACCTGGAAGTCACTGCGAGCAACACGATTCGTTTGTAGTGCTTGAAGCTCAAAAGTAAAATAATCTGCTCAATAATTCTTTCTAAGTCAGCTCAGTAGTAACATTTGCTTTTGTGGACTGGTGTTTGTTTATTGTTGAGCAGCTTTACATTATGAAACAGCTCCTGCAGCAGGTTATTATTAGATACAATGCAAATCTCAACAAGCTTCCCTACAATAAGCACACACGCCTTTGTTTGAGCTCCCAGTTCTCATTACTTTAATAGACTCTTGGAAAAAAAAGGAAAAACTGTGCTCTTTTTTCCGTGACTGATCTGCCCTTTGCACTCTCAACAAAGCAGCACTTGGCTTCTTGCCATGTGTGTATTCTTGTGATTGACTGACTAAAACAGCGAGGTGCTGAACATTTCCGACATGCTTTACTCTGCACATTCATAACACAACACACAACAGCCTTTTTTCCTCTCACTGGGGGGGGGGGGGGTAGCGATGGCACTGAATCCAGCAAAGAGGACTGCACTGTCAGAGGGTGGTGAAAAGGCCATGAAAGGAGTTGAAATGAGCTGTATGACTTGGTTGACTGGAGCTGTGTGGGCTTCCTTTCAGTGCATAGGTGACTGGTGATTGAATCTGTGTGGTTTAAAGGAGGAGTGTTGATGTGCTGTGTGTGAGAGAGAAGCGGGTAAGAGTTCTGAATCAAAGAGATACATGCAACTGTGCAGTGACGGATTTCCCCGTTTTGGATGATGAAATCCAAAAAAATGCTTGATCAGGATGGCTTATGTAGAGGGAATCCATTAAGATACCTCCCGAGGCAGACATAGTGTATCTCTATAGGTGTAATGAACAAACTGGGCACAGGCTCTGTGGTGGTGACAGCTAATGCTGCTGACCTGCTCCTGTCCTCTCACCAACGAGGGACAAACTGCTTGGTATCAAAATGTATGGGAAATGCAGCATGATATAACGGAGTTGACAGCGTGTGTTAGCACGTGTCAGACAGTAACCGTGTCCTAAATGTTTACCAAAAGGCTCCTTTGAGTGATGAGACAAACTATAGTAGCAAATGCAAGATATATCTCCTATCTGTCCTTTCACCGGGGTGAAATATGCCGCTCCAGTCTGGACTTATTTACTCTCTGGAGGTGTCACCCACGTCCCTGGCTATATTATTATTTGTTTGGTGCTTTCCATCAGCTCTCAGCCTGCTGGCGGCGGCGCATTCTGAGTAAGAATGACTGACTGCTCCTTGAAGGGAAGCCAAGATCAGGAATAATTCATTTTCCAGCTGTCCCCTCAGCTCTCTCAGAGCTTTCCAACTGCTACTGTCCACACACAAGGAGCTTTCTTTTCAAGTCAAGTGTCAACACTGACCAAAATGAACTGTGTTACTGATGGGAGCTGATAACGGCTTCCACCATGAAAGTGACATTTAAAATTCAATATCTACTGAAATCATATTTCAGTGGTGGGGATGTTTGCACACACGGCTGTGGTGCTTTCACCTCCGGGTGGTTTTTCAGACCTCAGCAGTGACCCCAGTGACAGGAAATATTCTCCTCGTCCTTGCTCTTTTCTTCTGTTTAGAAACTGTCAGCTTGCCTGTAGTTGTTCATCCCCTCACAGTGAGAACCAAGACATGTGGCCACTCACTCTGTTTCTGGACACTTGTTTTTAAAATGTTAAACCAAAAAGAAATACGGTCTTTCTATGCTGTTTGAGGTCTTTTAGACAAAGGGCCAAACCCAGCTGACATTGGAAGAGAGGCAGGTTACATTCTGTGCAAGGAACATAGAATATTAGAACCATATATGGGAACTGGCTGGTTCGTGGTCAGAAAAAGGCAAAGCTCTAATCCAGGAACCATTTTGCCACGATGCACCTGGCTAACGAGTGCACTGCTCTGTTTCCTGTCATAATGAGTTCAATAATCCTGTAGAAATATACAGATCCTGTAGAAATGTCAAAACCTTTAATACACTTAGTTCTCTGAATTTGCCTCTGTGTTGTAACTATAATACTAATGTCTTCATTTGGGCCCAAACTGAACCTCCACATTAACATGATGGGCATCTTTTTTTTCCTTTTCTTATGATCATTTTTGTTGTCGCAGGGTTTGATGAGACAGCGTCCTACCTGCTCTGTGTCCTTCAGCTCTGCCTGCTACCACCTACCCAAACTCTTTAACTGCCTTTTCCCTGTTTATTGGAATTCTTTCTTCATCTAATTTCCCTCTAATGATCGAGATCCTTCTAGACTTACACAGCTTAATTTTCATACCAGCCCACTTTAGATTTTTATTAAGTCTCTCAAGTATTCTCCTCATGCGGCGTAATGTTTACCGATAATCAGCGTTAGCAGCCCAGCGCTGCTCTGGTGTTCTGGCAGCTGCTTCTGCACGTCGGTGGCATTTCTGATTGCCACTGCCACCAACTGAGCTGAGCCCTGCTACATTCCTTCCAAGTTTATGCGATTCTTTCTTCGAAAAGACTATTTCAGAATGATACTAATTTGATAGTGATGGTCAAACGATGAACAGTTTACTGATCTGTGAAACCAGTAAAAGCTGCCACTATGCTGAACATACAGTACATCATATTAATGCAGGCTTTAAGACGGCTTGAGCCTGGCAATACTTTGACTTTGTTCTCTTTTTTTATTTTTAATAAACCGCTTAAACAGTGTGTAAGACTTTAAATGCAATGACGACCTTAAGAGAGAAATATATTCTGCAATGAATGCAATTTAATTATTGCTTCTAAACCATGATATTCTTCAGAGTGACATAGTTTATATTCACTCTGCCGTGCTGATCGATAATGACATTTTCATAAAATCAATATATGAGGAAACAAAAACAGAATAAAGAGCTATACACATACGCTAATACACTTTTAAACTTTTAAAGCTACACTGTGGTACCTTTCCCAAAAACTCTGTTTTGGTTGAAAGACAATTGAAGAGCATTAGTCTGATTTCAGACTCTGTTCTGTGACTGGTCCTCTGTCATTCAGGAGTTGAATCGTAGATGAATACCCTTCCTCTTACTCTTCAGTGAAGGGCATAAGAGGAAGTTTGAAGCCTTCACATGTCTCCAGCATTTCTACTTCACAACTTCCTGTGAAGCGGGGTGGTGACGTGGGTCAATGGGACGTTGTGAGATCCAGCCCTCTTCTGCTGAGAGGGGAACAATTGCTGGCTGGCTAAGTAAAGGAGGGGGGGGGGGGGGGGCTCAGTGCAGATTCCACAGACAACAGCCATACAGTCTATCTTCTGAAACCAAATAGATGAAAAATACTAAATATTCCCTTCTGAGATCCCCCCAAAAGCCACATCTCTGGAAATTAGAGACTCATGCAGCGCGATGTGGGCTTTAGGATTAATGCCAGCCTTTCCATAATGCAGCCGGTCCCTATCCTGGCTTCACTGGTTGTATTTTAAAGACACGTCATGCCTAACAAACCTGAGCTTTCCTTTTGAACAGAAGATAAACAAAAACAAAGGTCTCAGGCAATGTGATTTCTGGAGCTGCAGCCATTCGGCAAAATCTTTTGTTGCCTGAGGTTTGAACTATTTCTCCTTTCATGTGTTTTCTTCTCCAGCATGTCGGCACTCATACTTTTTACCAGGTGAAAAATATCTAATATGTTTTTTGTTACTAAGTGGGGAATGAAATCTTCATAACTTTGAAAAGTTTCAGAAGTCTAAAAGTTAAAAGTTACATAAAAAAATGATTATGTAGGATTGAAAGATAATGCTACAATAATAACAATCTTGCAAATATTGATATTCACTATACATAATTAGTTTCTATACTAACTAAACAGTGTGAAACATTGATAAACATTGCTTTGCACTTAGCTACACATTAAATCCTTGGAACCACAGAATGCGTCCTAAATACAAATCCTAATTTGAGCCTTAATCATTGTGTCTCTGTGCTGTGTCCCAGCTTCATTAGAAATGTAGAAATGAATGAAATGAAGTGTGGCTGTTTCTCAAGATGTGTCGGCCAAATCTGTCTGGGGTCATGAGCGGGTGTTGGTGAACTGATCATCCACCTGGACGAATAATCAATTACCCATTCAATAAAAATAATCAAAGGTGTTCCTGCCTCTTGTCCAATGACAGGTGAGATAGGGTTCAGTCACCCCGGCAACCCTGCCCTGGAGGAAGCAGGTATAGAAATTGGATGGATGGATCGATGGGTATTAACAATCTCATCATTACGTTCCTTGTATATTGTCGAAAAAAACAATTAAAAAAAGTTTATGTAATCGTTTCTCTGAGCTAATAACTGAGCCTCAGTAATCCACAGCCCCACAGTGTGTGCACGTGGACTAATTAAGGATGAGCTCTGCATGATAAGAATGATTCAGGACCACACTCAGAGCCCTGAATGTTCAACTCCTGGAAAGCTAGTGGTTGCATGTTTTAACATTTCTTTCTGTATTGTCTTTTTTGTGCAGCTCCCACTTTCAGGGCAGGAAATTGCTGTTTAATCATAGCCTGTTATTCCTCAGGGAGGTTAGTCTGACAGACGACAGAGAGAGAAGACTGAATAGACTCGAGGCAATATTTTCATTTGAAAGGTTTTTAATTGTTTTCAGTTTATTTTTGTTTCACTAAAAAGTAGCTTGAGGAATAATAGATTGTGAAGGAGTGGGGAGTAGTTTAAAATGACCATCTGAAAAAAGCTTTTTTGCTATTTCGTATTATGATAAAACTATGTGATGCAATCCGTAGCAACCAAAACTTTCCAGAGGCAAGAATTGGTTTTCACACCATTACTTAAGTTATTAAAATATACACTTATTTGGGTAAGTGTAGATGGATATCATAGACTCACGGGGATTTCCAAGTAGACATCCTCCTTCATTAGTTTTCTAAATCCATTTTGGCTTTGAATCCTCTGTAGTGACCGCTGCCAGTTTGCCACATTTTAGCATCTGGCCATTGGATGGTTTCTTTCATCCGATTCTCCCAGGGCTCCACTGTAAACGCTGTGTCACTGGAAGATGACCAAAGTACAAGGTTATGTAGAAAATGTGTGCCCATGATCTACACAAAGTCTCAGGCACCCCTGGGTTGGACATAGAGTAGCATAGGTAAGTTGCAAATGGAAGGTGTCTAAAAGGTACGAGACAGGATCAGGCACCGAATGATCCTACAGCAGCTCCTTATGACTAAATCTCACTATCATATTTGATTGTAGTTATATCACATGCTAGAAAAGTCTCAAACAAGAGGTGGAACTAATTAAGCACTAGTGGTTCCTCAGCAGCTGTCCTACCTGAAGGAATTCAGTTTCCACTGTGCAACTAGATGTTGAGATGGTTCTGCAAAAGCTGAGGGAGGAGTTTAGATCCAAGGACTTGGTAGACTTGGTTTTCTGAAATGAAATATTCTGCTGTCACAAGTTTATTTGTATGTATTTCTAAATGGTTTGCAGCCATTTGGTGAACACATTACCTTTTTTTCATTGCAGGTGATGTATCTATCTACTATTGAAGATTTCAATTCTTCTTCCAAGACAAGATGATTATCTGCTAACTCATAAGCCCATCACCTCTGCTGGCAGGGCTTTACACAGAAATGTTATTTTGATCTGTGGAGCTTATTTTTTTAATCAGATAAAACAAAGTAAACTCCATTGTCACCATAAAATGGAACATAACATTTGTCTAAATTGCTAAATTCTGTCTTCGGAGACGCTACATCCCTCCCAGCAGTGGCAATTTCACCTCTTGATAAGCAGCAATTGTTTTAGTCACTTAAATTGAAATGAACACATTTACATTACAGATAAAATAGTTAGAAATACATTAAACATGAAAGAAACATCAAGTAAATAAGGCTGAATCAGTCCAACTTGGGTTCTGTCTCATTGATGCTCTCTGTAGTGAACCACAGTCTGTGAACTGACAGTGTATAAAAGTATTTTTAATGTTCATATTTTCAGCCTTTTCCTTGTACGTTTCTTACTCAAATGCTGTGAAGAAAAGCTCTCGGGTTATACAAGCAGAGGCTGTAAAAACCTGGCTGCACAAAGCCTGAGACGGAGATGGGGGAGAGCAGCAAAAGGGAAAAAAATAAACAGGCAGAGCTCCTGTAAGAGGGAAAAAAGAAAGGGAGGGGGGGTTATATTCTATATTGTAAATATATTGTTTTCGGAAATGTCTTTTCTATGTCTGATGTAATGAATACACACCTTTTTATGTACACCATTATATATATGTATGTTTATTGTTGAGGTTAAGATAACACAAACGAACCAAACAGAAAAGCGCACACTCACATTGAGTCAGAGTTTTGCTCAGCTGGCCTCAGCGGAACAATGAAGGACAATCAATACATTTGTTCACTCATTCTCAAAGAGTGAACATGCACATTCACCACTTTGTAAAATGCCACTTTCAAAAACTCCTGATAGTGCCACATCGCATAACCTCTGGCCTGGTGACGGGGTTTCAGCGGCTAATGAGGGGCACAGCCAGGTGGGGCCTAGCTCTGAACCGCTTTGGGCTGAGTTACAAAACCTGGACCCAAACTGGGCCCGTTCTGTTTAGCCTTCTCTCATCCCACATTCTGATATTGCCCCATGAATCCCTCTGAGGGCCTTTCTGTGATGTCCGCACAGGTGTGGACAACATCACCGAACCACAGCAGGCATGCCAGCTTGGTGGGGCCTCTATGTTCCTAGTGGTCCAGTTATTAAAAGCCTAGGGTACATAAATCTAGAAAGCACCACAGAAGACGTTAATGTACTCCTACTGTGCCCCTATGCTTTGACAATGTATTGTGTTTCTGCATTCAGCAGACACTTTTATCCAAAGCGACTTACAAAGTAGACTGATGCTCAGGCTTTGAAGCTTGTGATGTTTTCCTTTTATTTTGCAATAGAAGTCATCCTGGTATTTTTGTCCAAATCTCTACAAATACTAGAAAATCTCTTGTGAATAAAGTGTGACCTTATTTCACAGAAAATCGATCCTCTGCATTAGGAGGAGAACTCTGTCCCTGCCATACGCACTGTCCCTCACAGGAAACAGGTTCCCACCTTCAAACCCATGGGGGCCTTCCTGTGCAGAGTTTGGATTTACTTCCCTTGGTCTCAGGGTTCCTAGGTACCCCTAGCAGGAAAAAGCAGCATGGACTATGCCCCTGTGACCCCCCCCACCAGCCACTGACCATTGTGCATCTAACACCATTTCCCTTGTACTGATTAGCCAGAAATGTGAGTAAATGTATAAAGATGACTCTGTATGTGACCACACCTCCAACTCAGTTACTGACATCAGTGCAGACCAGTTTCTGAAGTGGTGAGCCCCACAGCATCCCTCTAGAGGATGGCAGCTTTACCGTTTCTTTTCTCTCTTTTAAAAATGAAATGGCGGGATACTTAGTGTCATCTGGGAGGAGAGATGGAGGTAATGGAGGACTGACCCTGTGTGATCAGTAGCAAAACATGTTGGGTTAGAAATGCAGCTCTGATCAGGTCTCAGAGAAGAGGCGCTGAATACTTGACCTCTTCAGGAAGCGTAGATGCTTTAATATTTGCACCAAGATCTATATCTACTGTGTGTGATGGACATTATAGTCCGCCTTACAGACATTTTCACGGCTAGCAGCATGAAAAATTCAAAGAATCTGAAGACACTGATGAAGAAGCCCGGCTCTGTGCTGAGGACTGCTCCTCAGCCAGTTGTGCAAATAAGACAAAAAGTATGATTTTACCCAATGTTGCCGTACCACAGTGACTGGATAAGTTATTTACTAATTTACCTGTCATTATCAACTATAATTTCTGAGTGTGTGCTGTCAAAGTTTGGTTTTACTTTCCTAAATAAATGAATCAATATCAGATATAATTAGGTCATTACACATGTGATTGTCATTGTATGCATAGTTTACAAAACCATACTATGAAACTTCTAAATTTAAGCACAGGCTTGGATTTGAAAAGAAACCCAGCCTTCTATTTAATGGTAACTGTCTGAAAGGTGAGATAAACATATTTTATTATTTTCTAGACTGACATTTTCACAGGTAGCATTCTAACAGGGCAACAGTCAAAAGGCTAACGCTGACTGGAATGAGTCCGTCCCAGACATGGCTCAGAGGATGGCCCTGAGTTAACAGTATTTTGTGTTAATTAAAATGTTAATTAGACAATCCAACTAGTTAGACCCAGAACGGCAGTGCTCCTTTTTCAGGTCACTCTGTCTGACCTCCTTTCAACATCACAAATGTCATGAAATAGCAGGGAACAAGCCTTGAAGTCTGATTTCCAAGATTTTAGATGAGGCAGTGTAAGTGGAACATGGGGATGCAATGCTTAACAACTCAGAGGAATCTGTTAAACGTGGATAAGAATTCAAGTGAATGCAGAGTTTCCATCTTGATAAACACCATCTACATTTTGGGATCAGGAATGCAATTTGAAAACAAAATTAGTATTTGAGTATTTTTCAATATCTACTATGAAATTTGTACTTTTACAGGACAAAATGGACCCAAGATAGAGGGTTTCCTGTTTGTATTCCCCCATCTGCACTAAGTTTGAAGGGTTGACAAAGGAATGGGTTAAACTTATGATAAATGTGTTTGTTTATGTGCTGCATATTCATTTAATAATGTATTTTCATGTTGTTGTTCATTAGGTGGAGTGCACTCTGTGTCCTCTTCTCCAGGCTTCAGTAACAGCAGCACAACAAGACTTATATTATAATAAAGAGGAACAGACAAAGCAGAGTGAAGCCAGTTCACCTTACATAAAAGCAGGTGTGCACGTACACTTTGGAGTTCACGTTTTTCCAGAGTGGAAACAACTGCACTTGTGTGAGACTTGTATGCAGCGTCTGCTAAATTAGAAACCCAAACTGCTCCTGTTTGTGTAATTTACCATCCTAACAACCTGAAAGAAGTCAAACGCTTAAACATGTTATCTGGATGTTTACAAGAGCATAATAATGAATGTGTGACACTTATTAGACAGAAGAACATCGTACAGAGGGATTGAATTTATCATAGGCCTAGTGTAGCTGACCTCAGGGGGTTGTGCTCCGTTATGCCTGTAATGCAATTTTTCAAATTCACTGAAAATGTCACAAGTCCTAACTGACTGAATAACAGCAAATTACAGTGGTCAAGAAAAGAATGAATGACAAAGAAGGAGAAAACTACTTGTTTCTAATGTCATGATGCAGTCTGTTTCTGCCAAAATTCTGCAGAAAGGCAAAAAAAAAACAAATTATCAAATAATTTTGAAATAACCAAATTACTTGCTTCATAACCAGAACAACCCCAGTATGTCTGACAATTTCCAGTTTGTTGGATTACACTATTTTCCAGACACTGAAGAAACACAACTGTTCAATAATTTGAGATGAACCTTATTTTAAAACAATGTGCTGTTTGCAGACATTAACAGTTGAAGTAAGAAAATAAAAAAAGAAATGAATTAAAATAATTCACAGTAAGCTATTTTCCCCTTTATTGCTTAATATAGGGAAATATAGTTATTTTCTCTTCAGCCAGAACTAAAGCGAAACCTCTACTTCTGATGCCTAAACATCTGAAGCGAAATTCGATCAAATATTGAACTCGACACCGGAAGTAAATTTCCAACATAGAAGTCACAGAGAAAAAATATACAAAATATAAAAATAGAATGAAAAAAAAGCTAAGTTAGTTTAAAGCTCACATAGTGAAGGTTAGAGTAAATAAGGTTACGTCCTGTATCTCTGTAACCCCCCCGTCTCCTGTGTAGCCAAGCCCACTCCTCGGTTTGCCGGTCTCTGAGGTGAAGTCCCAATAAAAACACGTTTTTATTGATTATTTTTTATTTATTTTTACACCTCTCTTATATAATGCCTTTGTTTCATTGCTATTTGTAATTATCTGCAGTATTAATTAAGGAGTTATCATAGGTTTTTGGGCTGTGGAACTAATTATACAAATCACAATGTATTCTTATAGGAATATTTGAAACAACATACAAATATTGTAACATACCAAGTATGTCCTGGAACAAATTCTGTTTGTATGTAGAGGTTCTACTATATTCAGAAATCCCTTTGGTCATCTGACATCACTTACAGTAGAAGCCAGCGAGACTCTCTGAAATTGAAGACGAGGCTATCCCGGTGGCAGCTTTTCTGTATTTGAAAAAGGTCAATGATTAAAATGAAGAAACACTAGAGAGCAGCAAGTCTTTCTTGATGTGTGAGACAGAAAGCCAATAAATTAGGAATTCCGAGTTACCATTCGCAGCAAAGACACAATATCCATCCATTCTTGTGCTATGCGGCTAAATGTTGGTGTGGTTGCAGGGGCTTAGACATTGGGCAATAAGCATTATAAAACCTTGACAGTTTACCACAGCATCACAGGAACACACAGACACAACATTTATACGTATTTGCAATTTGGAATCAGTTGGCCAGGGTCTACCCCACCAGACAGGAAGGGAGGTGCAGGCTGTGCGGAGAGGAACAGCATACAGGGGACATCACAAACAAGTGATGGAAACAGGAAAATCTTCCACCCTGTCCTTTGGAAGTCCTGGTCAAAGTGGGAGGGGCCTTCAGAGCTGCTGGAGAATGACCTCCAGGTCCAGACTGACAAGCAGGTATCTCACTGCACACGGTGGTGGATGACAACCTGTAGAAGATGTGTGAGGAAATAAAGAAGATAACTTGGGGCTAGAAAAACACGTTGGAGTGAAGGAGGAACAAAAAAAGATGTTGGAATTGAGCAAATGGGTAGCAGTGGTTACACATATTCACAGGGAGTATGTGTGACATAGAACATTAAATGCATTTTGTTGCATTAGAATTTAATTGGAATTAAAGTGGACTCGACCCTAATTGTAAAAGATTGTGCCATTATTGTTAAGGATAGAATCAGAGTAAATGTCAAATGTAACCCCAGATGGTTCATAAAAAGCAGCTGGTCAACTGAGTGGATTTAGACTACTTAAATACTAATAATGGTTTTGTGTGTTCAGGAGTATGCCTATAGTGTTTTTAACCAGTCTGAAATCGGTTTCAATTTCAAATCTATCAATATCTACCCTCTACTGATTATATTTTATTAGTTATCTGTCAGCATAGAGCAATGAGTTGCAGACAGCGGTTGGATTTGAGCCGATATCCCTTCAGAGGGAAAACTTTTTTTTCTTTTTTTAATAAAAGTTTAGTCTTTTTCAGTAACTTGTTTTAAGTTGTATCAGCGGGCAGAGGTAATTTGTTCTTCTCAATAACATGTAATGGAATTAACAACATAATGTCTTTAGATATATCATTGTTTATTATGACTGCTGTGTTGTTTTCCAATTTACCCTTTTTTAAATTCTCAACTTATTATCTTGATTTAGCACCGTTATAAAACTCTCTGACTCATGTTACTGTACTCATAATTACCATCTGCACAAAAGCTGTTTCAGGTCACAAACTTCTGTCTTTAATATAGCAGAGTAAATACTAACCACATCACCTTCCTCGTGCTCCTCCAATGCCATGAGAGAAGAGATGATTATATATATATATATATATACACACACACATATATATACACGTATGCACACACACACAAACTCACACACCCATGCAATGATCTCTTTAGTAGTTTTTAAACAGGCAATGAGAGAATAGTTTTAATCTCTGGGTCAGTCTGAGTGATTCTCCAGCTAGCCTCATAATTTGACATACTGTCAAAGAAAGGTTTTGTCCATAATATCAAAGAGCCACTTTGTGTGCAGCTTTAAAGTAGGTTGGTTTTCACATGTTATCAAAATGAAAGTCTGCATGTGCTGTTTGCATGAGCCTGAAAAGTACAGGAAATAACAGAACCATTCAGCAGATGCATGCTAACGCTCCCCAAGTCTTCAATCAGTCAAGGTTTTCTGGGAGTACATGCTGCTCTAATAGAACACAGGTCAAACGTTTTGGACAGAAAATCAATCATTTCAGAAACAATTATATTATTGTATCAGAGACTGGAGTCTCTGCTCGACAGGAAATGAAGGCACAGCTTTTACTCGGCTCAGATAAATGACAGGCACAGAAATGGACAACTGCAGGTGTAAATGGGACATTTTCTTCCTCTTCATTATTACACATATTAATTCTCATCAGCACTAAATGCAGAACTCATGTGAGGAGTCATCTTTCATGTTTCCCTAGCAGGATAATTGTTTTCCCCCACAGACACACTCACATGAATCAGGCATAAAAAGCAAATCAGTTTTTGAATCCTTTGTTTTCCATTCCTTTGATTCCATTTCTTCTGACCATTATTACAGATTTATATCTTTAAAACAACTTAAATAGCCAGAAGACTAGGTTTGGCATATTTCATTATGTTTGTATCATTGTCATTTGTTTAAAAGCTTGGTGCAATAAGGGTTCGGGTTAGGCTGCTGTCAGATTTTAGATTGGTGGATGGGAGACAACCCAAGGCATCCAACACACAAAGGGAAGTCTTTTAATTTTAATCAATGCCCATGCAGGTCTTTAAACAGTAACTCAAGAACAAAAAACAGATATATTTTAGAACATTATCCCGTATAAAAAATGTAAAAAGAAGAGGAAAGGTAAGAAAGTAAAAAAAAAGGTCTGGATCCTATTTCCTATTTCAGAACATAAGTGACTCATTCAGGGCCTCTAAAAGTACAAATATGTCCCTTGGACTGGACTCAAATGGTGCATGACAATAAACTGAAGAAATAGCACCAATTCAGGCATGTGACATTGCTTTGGGAATATCTGACACAAACATTTTCATCCAGACACACATTAGAAGACAAAGAAAGATTTGGCTTTAAATGTCACATTTAGGTTATCCATTTAAAGTGTGAGATAAAGCCACTCCCCTCACACTTCATTTATGGCTCGTTTGTACCTTCAATTCTACTTTGTGAACACTTCTGTCAATGCTTAATATATTCTGACTGTTCAAATTACCTCTAATAGTCTGAGTAAGAGGCTAAAAGTGCTAGATTGACCAAAAAATTGGCTTGTGGAGAGTCATTTCCAGCGATTGTGGACTTTTTTAAAAGAGGTTTTTGAGAATTAAACTGAATTTTCAGCTGAATTCCTCATCCAATGTAATAACGAGGTCCTCAGGAAGTATAGAATATGCCAAAAGCCTGTGTAAATCATTTAAAAAACTGTTAATTGATAAGCTGTGATGGAATCTGACAGAAAAAGTCTGATAGACTGTTGTGTTTTTCATTAATTAACATATTACTTTTCAAACCTTGAGGTTCTTTCACATGCTTAGCTAAACTTGATTTTCTGGGATAACTGACTACGGTCATTTGTATTCTGTGTCTATTGGATCAAGGGACAAATTTTTAAAAGGATTTCTATAAATTATCATGTTGTAATTTATATATACACACACACACACACATATATATGCAATGTCCACGGTTGGTATGGAAGCCAAACTGCTCCAAAAAAAGAACCAACATCACCTCTAACATCTTGTTTTGTGCAAGCCAGCAAGACTTTAAAAAGTATCTCATGTCTCCATAAACTTTGTTTTAAAAGGATGAAATCAGCAAGCAAAAATGAAGGACAATGATCAAAGCTGCCTCATGATTAATACCCACACTAACAAGCAGTAAGTAGCATCTCAGAGGTTAGGAAAGGATTCCGCTGGATCGGCTGCATTTGTCACTACAGATGGGTCCTTTCAATTAAAGCAGCGTGACTTCCATCGAAGACTCTGATGTAGATGTTCTACTTCTAGCAGGGGTCATTTTAAGTGTGTTTGCACACATTTGGTCAGATTTTGAAGAATTCTGAATCCTGAAGGAATGCCCGTGTCTGTCCCTGATTCTTTAGTTTAAGCACAGGTTCTGCATTCTATCGGCACATGAAGCACTAATCTGTTGGGAACACCTTTTCAGTCACACCCCCTCACATGGTGATGCAGTGTATTTGTGTTACTGCCTTCATGTTGCTCCATCTGCCTCCTGTGTTGCGTAAACTCGGGGCTTTGCGTTTCTACACCTTCAGGTGACAAGACTGTATTCAGGTTCTGACAGCAATCTTAAGCCTAGCACCATTTATTTCTGAATGATATGCCAATAAGATTTTACTCCAAAGCCTTTAGGATTGCTAACTCCTTCAGCATGGAGGGATACTTAGTATTGATGGGTGTGCACAAGCACATTTCCATTCCTTGGGGCGGGGGTTTTGTGGAGCAAAACAATCAGGAAGGGTTAGAAAGTCACCGGGTGCATTACAGTGACAGATTCAATAAAGACCCTTACATCAATGCCAGCTTCAATCGATTACTTTTAATGAGCACAAATAAATAATGCAAGAATGTTGACAGTTACAAAAAGGCACACACACACGTCACGGAAACTTTCAGGAGTTAAGTGCCCTTCATTTGCTTTTGGTTTCTAAAAAAAACCTTTTCAGGCAGAAAAGCTTTTGAACTTTGGCCAATTTAGTGTTCAGGATAGCGTTCTCACTTAGTTAAAGTTAAAATATGCATCATTTGTCAGTCCCCTGTCCTTGTTAAGTCCCCACTGTTCCCCTTCATAAATCTTATGTCAAACTTAGTGCCTCAGCTCCCATCACTGTGTCCTTACATACATTAATCTGGGTTTTAGAATCCGCTAATGCAGGTTAGAAAGGACAGCAGAATCTGCAATAATAGCTCAATTCTTGGCCACTGAGAGGCAAATCAGCACCAAGTCAACATCAACCTTCTGTTTCACATTTTTACTTTTACAAATGCCTTAAATAAATAAAAGAGTTAGTGAAACAGCAGTCAAACTCGCACTGTTTCCCATCACATCAAACTGCAGGGGGAGAGACTACAAAGCAGTTTTAATCTGTGAAAAAGGACAATAAGTCAGAGACAACATGAACTCATGAAAAAGTCTTCAGCAATTTGAAAAGAGTTGAACAGTGGCTTCCACACATTGCTTTGCCTCAGCTGCCATGTTGAACAGGCGACATTTCCACTCGATGCTGATGTTCATCAGCAAATGGTGCAGAGAGACTGGAACATGAAATGTTCGACTTGATTTGGAGTTAGAAATGTATGTGTCACGTCTGGTGTCTCGTCTTGTCTTGATTACCTATCGTGTACACCTGGGGTTCCCCTCCCTCATGTGTTTAAATAGTCCTCGTTTCCCCTTGTCTTGTGTAAGGGCGTTTTTGTCCTCCTGGTTTCGTCCTTTCGTCCTTTTTGTTTCGTCTGTTGTCCTTCGTCACCCCCACGCCAGGTTTGTTCTTTTGCCACAGTTTTGTTAATCTTTATTTTGTTACTTTGTCACAGTCCTAGTTTTGCCACAGTCTTGTTTACTTATTGCTTTGATACTTTGCTCACAGTTTTCCACAGCCTTGTTTTGTACCATATCTGGACTTCCACCTTTTTGTTATAATAAACCTTGTCATCCTTCATCTCCGCAACTGAGTCCTCCCTTCAAGAACCCACCACATGACAGTATGGTCAGGAAGAAAATCATTTCACAAAGCTGTGCATAGATGTTCAAAATACCCAACTGTGTTCTCATCGCAGTACGCAGCTTTGTTCTGAGTAATACAACTGCCTAAAACTTTGTCATCTCACACTTTTGGGTTTCCATAACTTGAGATGACATTTGGATGCAGGACAAAACAGAATTGGATCTGAGGAAATGATGAGATTGCATTTCACAAATGTTCCAACTATGTGTAGGATTTGCTGAAAGAATTCAGAGTTAGAATGAGAAACTTCTCAGCCCACCTTAAAACAGGCTGTGGGGGGGTTGTTATTGGCTGGAGAAGACAGTTGTGCTTTAGAGAGATTGTGACCTAATCATTTCATACATCATAAAAGACCTTCAGATGGCTGATGTCTGGTATCAGTTTTAGACTGTCTAGGTGTTATTCATCTACTGTTGACTTACTGTATATGTGCGCATCAGTAGAACTGATCCACCAAAGCATAAAGGGAAAAGACTAAAGGAGGCAAGCTCCCAGTCTCATCTCAGGTTCCCATCCTCTCACCTCCTCTGCAGCCTGAACCTCAGGAAGGAAGAGGAGCTGAGGCCCGGGTTGCCTCAGACGTTATTGGCCAGATCCTGCGGTCATGAAACCGGTGGTGAGGTGAGGGATCCAAAAAACAGGGCCAGACATGGTACAGAGGGGAATGAAGGCACTTAAGAAAAAGATCATGTTTACAGGACAAAACAAAAGGCACAGCCACAGCCAGAGACAACTAAATAAAAAGAAAAGAAGAAAAACCTAGAATCAAGTCAACCAAGAAACACACCTAAGAGCACACTGAGAGGAAGCCGGGGGGGTGTGTGTGTGTGTGGGGGGGGGTAGTGGAGGGGGATAGGACCAGCTGCAGTCACATGGTGACTACAACACAAAGGATGTCATGACTGAGGAGCTTTTATGGAGGGGACTGTGATCCGTGGAATGAAAGCAGGAGGCCTGGGGAACACAGCTGAGGTGAGCTGGGCTGATGACCAGAGCAGGAGGAAACTTAAAGATGGAGGGGGGGGGACACAGGAAGCCAAGAAAGATACTAGAATAAAACAGGAAAGACATGGAAACCAGAAACCAAGACATACATCAAAATAAATCCGGGACGCAAAGACAAGAAAAAACACAGCTTAACCAAAAAAACAAGAATATCACTGTGAGCCTACTAAAATAAAACACAAGGAACTAAAGCTTGAGAAAACAAAACTAGGAAACAAAACCAAAGTCCAGACGTCTAAATAAAACCCAGTTCTTGTATTTCCCGTGGGAGAAACCTAATTACACATCTTTTACGTCTGAGCTACTGCATCCTCACTTTGGTTCTGTCCTTTGCAGTCAACTTAATGTAAAAAAATCATTCTGGAGGCATGACAAAGGAAGCAGAAACTCACTGCAGAAAACCAGTGAGGTGCTGTGCTCGTAGGC
This sequence comes from Menidia beryllina, assembly GCA_013363375.1. Lineage (NCBI taxonomy): Eukaryota > Metazoa > Chordata > Actinopteri > Atheriniformes > Atherinopsidae > Menidia > Menidia beryllina. The sequence goes on along the minus strand of JABUIW010000174.1, from coordinate 248,703 downwards.
CGGAACCACAGCGGGTCTCCATCTTCACTCGGGTCATAATTCTGATGTATCCATGTATGTTTAATGAGCTTAGAAAAATGTAAACTTCAGCTGTCCTTTTGTATGGTTGTTTTTCTCAGATCCAGGCCATATGGGATTCATTTGCAATATCCTTCAGTATGTATAGAATTAGACATAGTTAGTCATGCAATCATTTCAATCATTCTTCCTTATTTCTTTATGCAACAATAGAAGCGGCGTTCTGATTAAAGTGCCTGGGGCTTGTCGGTCGTGTGCTCTCTTTGCCTCCTCATAAATAAATTTCTCATTGGTTGCTGAATTAACAAACACATGCTGAGGGGATATTTATATTGTTGCCTGATTTTCTCTGCTGCCTGCGTTCCCTCTTGCTGCAGTGTGTGCTCTGCATTCCTGATTCGCTGATTAAGAAAAGCCTGATTAGTTCAGCCACTGCTGCCAAATTCACTTCTTAGCTCCAGAGAGGATGTATCTGTCTATCTCTCCCTCTTCCTTTTCACTACTTCATTGCATCGTTCAAACGGTGAGTGAACGATGAGATTTGACAGGCCCATTTTCAGCTTCTGGGAGGTAGTTTCCAGTTTTTGAGATTTCGGCTGATAAGGTCAGCCACAACCTGCAGGATTACAAATACACCACATCACTCCCAAATTGCCACCCAGCAGCTCTACATTACAGTAGCGCTTAGCATCTGGGATTTCTCATTTGGGAAATATCAGTGTGTGCCATTTACTATGAAATGATTCAGCATTTTCATTCACCTCAACTCTTTAACTGGATGCTCGATAACTATTTATCATCCTTGACCATTCATAAGTGAATTTGACTGGAAAAGCTATACCAAATACTCCATTTTTATAACAATAACATGTTTTAAATGAAAGAACCATGCTAATAATTTGCAGATACATTTTCAGAAATGTGCTTTTCCTTTCCCATGGTACCTTCATCCATCATCTTTGGCATAGTTTTAAAGTCACCACTTTTTAAAGTCATTCCTTTTTTTATTGGAATGATTTAAGATTCTTCTGAATAATAGATAATGATGGTATTTATATTTAGTTACAGTGTATTCAGGCATCTGTTGTCTGTGGACCTCATACTTTGGCACAGCAGAAGACTAATCCTGCCTATCGAAGCTTGAATGACATGTAATTGTGTCAGAATGTATATTCTTCTCCACTGGAAGAGTTGGACTGTAATGTAAAGATAAAGGAGCAGTGCAAAAGCTTTTCAGGTGATGGTTCTTGGTTTGAAGTGTTGCAGTAGTTATCAAATCTGGGAATAGCTATTTTTAAAGACTATAATCAGGCCTGCAGCATATTATAGCAGCTTACTCACCAGCAGAGGCCTGGTGATCAACATTTAAGTACCACAATTAACACTTCACAAAAACCAACATGTTGACAATAGAAACTAAAGGAAAAGCAGCTTTAAACACACACACACACACACACACACGTGCAAGTGCATGACTGAACAGAGTGTGTGTGGTTGTTTGTCTCTGTGTGGCCCAACCATGGACTGGTGACGTGTCCTTCTCTTTTATTTTGTTCTCTCTCCTGAAGCTTCTTTGTAACACACTCATGGTCAGCTTCTGTCCTGCGGTCAGTTGCAGAGCTGTACTCATGTCTGATTTATGCTGTAGGATTAGTTGTACACATTTATTTATGTCTGGCACAGAAATCATTGCCAGCCATGAGGCGTGTGTGCGCCTTTGGGATGGGGGGGTGGGGGTGTGTGGGGATTGCATGCACAATCCAGGATGACACATTTGCTGTGCGGCATCTTTCAATTCCACAGGAGGAACCTGAGCTTGCTCCAGATTTGGCATTAAACATTCCAACTCTAAGGAAAATATCAATGCTGTGTGGGAATTGAGAACTTAAAACGAGTTCTTTTTTTTTCAAAACACAGGAACCACTCTCCAGATCTAGTCCTGGATCAGTGTTGGTGGAATTTGGCAAGTGTGCCCGGTGTGTAAATCAATGTGAGATTTGCTGGGCTGTCAAATCTGCTCTAAATAACAGATTTCCAAAAATACTTTTCACTTGCTGTCATATTAGAAATAAGTTTCTCTCAAATTGCAAAGAACTAATTGGAATAATTAAGTGTCATGCACAAACACTGACCGTTTAGTGCCCTGCCATGGACGCACCTCTCTGACCTTTGAACGGTGTGAACCGTCTCATCACAGAACTCCATGTAGTCAAAATCACAAGTTAGATGCTGCTCAGTCTCTTTGGATTGCCTTGTCCTTCATACAGCACAGTGGTTGTGATACATGCATTCCACAAGAGCTAAATATTCCAAAAAATGCTTTTGGATGACTAAAAGTTGAAGAGGTACATTTAAATGTTTCCATTATTTGCCCTACATATGCTACTGTTTACCAACAAGTTAATCTGTAGATTTAAATGTCCCACGTAATGATGAAAATGGCCTGATTAGCATGGAAATTTAAACATTTTCAAATTTCGCCCTTTTCAGATGTTGACATTTGCTAAAAAAGTATCGCAACAGCATGTTCTAGTATGAAGTTCCACCTGTTCTGTCGTTACATGCAATGTAAAATCCATGCAGTCAGTTATTCACAAAAATAGTTCCCTGAGATGAGATGCTGATGAGAACTAATTTGAAGTCGTCATTATTGTTGCTGGTTCTCAATTTAATTGGATATTTAATATCCCATTAATATCATCTGTTTAAGTTCAAAAGTGAAAAAATACCCTCTTTTGTCCTCTGTTAGTAAGCAGTTGCCTTGTTGCTAAAAGTCTAGTGTCCTTGTTTCCTCATTGAAAAAGAGATCAAGTATTAATTGTGAAATGGATGAAGCACTTCGTAGATAATAGGAGCTGATGGCATTGGTGTCATGAATATTTATGCTAAACCACTCATGAACACTTTCACTTTCATACCTTTGTTCACACAACTGGACCGGTGGGATGTCGGGGACCAGGGACTTACTGACTTAGCCTCAGAGTCAACTCAAGGATTCCAACATCTCAAAGCCTTTTTTTTCTTAATCTCACTGCCATCAAGCTCTTCTATCTCATAAAGGAATTAAAAAAGAAACAAATACTCCGTCTTTTTCCAGGTCTTTGATCATCTAAACTGGTTTACATATAAAATCAACGTGAAAACACAGACAGATGCAACATTGTGAAGTCGAGGAAGTCACGCATCACACTGACCTAAAGATCTACGTTTGGGTCATCGAGCACTTTGTCACAGCAGCTTCTCTTTGTTGAGATTCTCCCAGCATCACCAGGAGTGAAGATTATAGTTTTAAAAAGTTAGTTTTTGATTCACACAGGAGGGCTGCCCCCCCGGACAGGTCAACATCACTGAATCACACACTATCAGACAACACACTCAGAGTGTTTCATTAACCTAACATTCATGTTTTTAGACACGCAGACATAGGGAGAGCATGCAATCACTGCTTTTTTTCTTTTTTATTAATTCTTTTAAGGAAGTTACAGTGAAAGAGTTTGAGAAATCAATCCACAGATAATAGCTTTTAGTGATAAGCTGTGACTGTATAAACTGTTCCTTTTAGTATCTGAAAACTATAACTGTTCCTCATGACCTGCTGAATATGCCTCTAACTGAACTGCTCCATTGCCCCACTTTATTTCTATCATCATGTAATATAATCAGTGTTAGCATGCTTAGTAGAAATGTTTCTTACCCCCCTACATTGCGTTACACTGTGAGTACACTTCTGTCTGTCAGGTGATGCATGAACTAACCTCTGTATGGTGTTCAGTCAAATAACACGACTGGTTGGGTACTGGTTCAGGTTCTGCAGATACCTGGCTACTCAGGGAGTATGAGGAATGCGTATGGAATGAAGACAATTTTTTAATATTAGTTTTGTAATCTCTCTTCAAAAATGTTTCTGTTTCATTGAGAAATCTAACTGCGGAAAACCTAGTCAAATATTTTTGGTGTGTACAATATAACACACACCTTTACATCAATTGGTAGGTTTTCCGTTTTATTATTTAAAAAAATCTGACTTGTGCCAACTAATAACCCAGTTAAAATGTAGGGGTCTTCCCTTTCATTATTTAAGTAAACCCACTCATGTTGTTTTCATTTCTCAGCCTTAATGTATACACAGAGTGTGTGGTTTGAATGATGGCATCCCTCATTGTTTGAGTTTCATCTGTGAAAATGGTTTATTTAAATATCATTCTGATATTGTCATTATAATACAAACTGTTGCAATGTTTCAATACAGAAGCCTCACACAATACCAAAGAAAAGAGAGACATAATTTATCAGAATTTTCGACACCTCAACAAACAGACAAGACCGCATTGAAATGAAATACATAAGAATAAACAAGTACACCCAGAGTGGATGAGGCATGTGAATTAGAAGAGGAAATGCTCATGTGGTGTGTCTGAAAGAACTTCCCTGGAGGAGAGGAACTGTTGCTCAAGTTGTAAACGCAAACCGCTCCTCCCCGTGTCAACAGACACCTCGCCTGTAAGTAATTCCATGTCTCTCAGAACCCTACAAAGGATCATTTCTCATAATTGCCCTTTCAAAATCACCGTAGTCACAGCTTCAATCTCTCACCTTTGTTCATGTCGCAGTGATCCAAAACCAAGCACATCCCTATGATGGAATCATCAGAAAGGAAATTGCAATATATTTTCATATAGACAGATAGATAGATAGAGATTTTTCATGTCAAAAACGTTTTTTTCCCGAGTTCCTTCTGAAGGGATGAAAGTCCACTTTGGACTTTTAACGCTTGAATATGAATACATGACACCATTGTTACAAGTACAGAACATCACTGGCCTCTGTTTTCAATGGATCAAAAATGAAAAGGTAACATGCTGTTTCTTTAATTTACAAGTTCTACAGATCTGTAACTTTTTACATGAGGTGTCCACTCAGACTGCACACACTCTGAGAGCGTGTGCACACCCTCTCAGGGTCAGCTTTATAATCCCACTCTAGTTGCTGCAAAATGAGCTGCACTATTTTTTCTTGCAAGCTAAACTTCTGAAATACATTACATAAGTTGTTTCATTTTAAACAATAACTTCACATTCAAATTCGAATGACAGATATGGGACAGATATGCTCCCAGATCTACCCTGAAGCTGTGTGGACTTTGAAGGAGAGGCTGTGTGTGGATGACCATGCCTTTCGTATCCCAGCATGTGATGTGAACCTCACTGCTCAATCTACAGGTCTCCTTCCATCAGTCTTTGGAAATGCTGTAAATTGTTACAGGGATCATTTATTAAATCTGCAAAGTAGCATAAGTCGAGGTAAGGTGAGTGTTTTCGGAGTTTGAGAACAGCCGGCAATGTAATTATTGCAATTTGCATTGGCAGTTATGGGTTGATTGCATGATTGTTAGATTACACCATCTAATGAATGAGAAACAAGATGATCATGCTGTGTGTGTGCAACCGTAAGAAATTCTGGCCTCAGTTATAGATGCGATATTAGCTCAGTTTCTACAAAAATAAAGAACTTGGCAAGGGGCTGCGCTTTGGCAGCATAATATTCATTTAATTATGATCTCTCTCTGAAGGCAGAAATCTGCTTCTTTATAACAACAACCAACAAATGTCAAATTTGAGTTTTAGCCTGTGAGGCTAATGGATGGGGTGAAATGTCCTTTCAGTTAACAACAGAAGAACCCTTTTCATTTTGGAGGTTAAACAAGCTCCTGCTGATGGTGAAACATAGGAGTTGTGTGCTCAGACACCAAACCAATCCTTTTTTTTCCTCCAGATTGTCAAAGCATTTCATTTATAAATGTGCTGTGAGAATGAAAATGTGAATGACACATCAGTGTCAACCAAAGGTTAGTGGGATAGGCTCAGGCCCCTCTATAATTCTGAATAGAACTGGGTAGGCAGATAAAGGTATTTGTCAAATAATTATACATTAACTGAAAATAAATTGAACTGATAAATTAAAATGAAATCTAATACACTCATCAACCTCAAAATGTGCAAATCTTTTGTTGCTGTGTTGGATCCAATATGATGAGAACGCCTTTGAAAGTGTGAATAAGATGTTCTTCCTCCATAAAGGTAAGAAAGGTGTGCAACCACTGAGGTTTCCAATTTGAAAATGGCATAGGTGAGTTAAAATTGACTTTTTATTGAGGACACAATACAAATTAATATGAGCATTAAAAAGATAATGTTTTCGCATCAAAGCTATCACATAAAATAAAGCTAAACTCAATCAATTTGAATACTGAAGTCCAAGCATTGACCCATGAGTTCAACTAATGTAATCCGCTCTCATTTATTCCTTCAGACCAAGCATGCACATCTGATTATTTACCACCGACAAGATGAAATATATGGCCATCTGAAATTTAGATGGTCTGAACAGTGAGAGAAAAATACTAAATTAGTTCTCAGTCAACCCTCTGGTAACATTAATGGTCAAATTTAATACATTTATTTAATTTATCTTCAGAGGGCTAAAATGCCTATTCATGATGACTTTCCATGGTCAGAATGAATACAGTACATACAACAATTCAAAGTGAGTCAAATAAAGCACATATATCTAGAATATATATG
>JABUIW010000174.1:190331-232829 GCA_013363375.1 Menidia beryllina | reverse complement strand
TTATTATTATTATTATTATTATTATTAGAAGTAGTAGTAGTAGTAGTAGTAGTAGTAGTAGTAGTTTTTATTTATTTTATTGTATTTTATTTTTAGGGGGGCTTATTGGAAGGATATTAGCACTTATAATACCGTAAATAACATATAAAACATATTTACTATGATCTATCTGTTCATCGATATCACCCTAATCACCTTAAATATTATATTTAAGATGCTGAGGGCTCTATTCAGTTTATTTCTTTTTGCACAAAATGCAGAAGCCTTTGGTCCACATCCTGTTTCTTGGAGCCAAATACTATTTTTAGGTTTTTACATGTATGTTCAGTTAAATGAAGGATAAAGCGGAAAGAAAAAACATGTAAGTGCACATTATAAATCAATAAAACTTATGAGCATGGAAATTGATGCTGTTTTACATGCTCACAGTTTTAGCTATAAATATCCGCTGAGTTTATGCCCCTTGCCCAATGTCTCTGATACACTGACATGTGAGTTAGCAGGATCTTCAGCCTGTCATTTCCCAGAGCACACAACCTTTTAGGATCTGAGAGTTCTACTGACATCAGTCATTAGAGGGCTGTGTGGTGCACGGAGCACAAAAGGCACATACGGAGTTTTGAGAAAAATGGGCAGAATGGTTGCTGCTGCATGATCACAGGAAGGGAAACACTCTGACAGTAATAATGTACTGCCACCAGCTCACTGATTAGCTCCTTTCTCTGTGGAGGTGTATTTTTCAGGAAATCAGCCGCTGTTGTGTTTGCCCTGAAAGAATCTCTGCCAACTTGAGTCATGATGGAACATGTTTGGAAAGTGCTGGTTTGCTACTGGGTATTCATGACGTGTTCTTCAGCTTACACTTATTTTTGTCCCTTCGTCATCAGGATCAGCCTCTTGTATCATCTCCATCTGGAAATACAAAGAAAAGAGAGGATTATTAAAGTGGCAGAAGCCTGTTGAACACAAGCTAGCTCAAAGAGCCACTTAGAGGGAAGATACAAGGCATATTTATGCAACGCAATTGTCAGGCTCCCAGAGACCAATGCTAAAGACTCCTCTAACAAACAGAAGAATAGGCTTCATCTATCCTCTGAGACTGATGAATATTTTAAACATCAATGCAGAGTTTCAAGTCTGAGTGACTGTGCTGCCACTGTTCTGCCTTAAAAGTAAATGCTACTTTCCCACTTCCTCTGTCTTAAATTTAGATTCAGTAAGTGCTTCTGTAGAGAAATTAAAGGCAACATCCAGATGTTGCTTAATTTTAAGGGGAAAAAAGCAAAACAAGTTCAAACCAGGATGCTGTGTGACCAACATGCTGCTTCCTGTGACAAATCCCAGCACTGCAGACTCTGCAATAGAAATGGTGCTACCTAAGAAAAATATCTGACTAATAAATGTCAGAAGGGCTTCAAAAAGGTCTTTTATTTCATAAAAGCACAAAAACACTTAAAATGTCTTTGCTCGAGTCCTTTCTGGCATAATTGTAACGTGGTGGCCAGCATTAAGCCCCCGGCCAACATCATGGAATGGGCATCGATTTTTAGAGGTTATAATTTATTTATCCCACATTGGATGCCAAATGGATGTGTTCCCAGGGGATGCAAAAGGCTGCTGACACAAAGCTGAAGAGGAGCAAGAGCAGCATTTTAGAAAAAGAACAAAAAAACTTGAGGGGAGAAAGAGAAGGAAGTTTCTCCAGAGGACATGGAAGCTATTTGCTTCACAGTGGAGACGCACACACGAAAGGAAAGGGCAGGATTGGGATGAGATGGCTACTTATGAGCATTTGCTGCGCACAGTGCTCCTTCAAGTTCTGTAATTACTTTGGTGGAACAGGGCCACTTTTCTCTGGAGGATGTGCAGCAGACAGGTGATTAATGGGGAGAATTAGGAGCCATAACTTCTCTCTTTCTGCATTTATGCATGGATCTTATATTCTGACTTCACAGACGGACCTGGCATCCTCTATTGTAGGAGATGGAGACTGTAAGAAATGTCTTCAGACGAGGCAGGATTAATTGTCTTCGATCTTAGAGTCAGGACTGTTTAAAGTCATCAGTTTCTGCCTCCTCTTTTACATTGACCCTGCAGTACTTGCACAGGCTTGGAGGTCAGTCCATTCATGGCACCAGAGCCATCAGGTTTTCCTACACAGAGGAGCTGCTGCGGTCAGGAAATCATGTCAGATCTAAAATTTATATTACTTCTACAGTATTTCATCTAATGTGGCATTGAAAATTAGCATGTCATTACCATACAGCTGTACACGATTTTCAGGTTTTAGAGTCTAAACTATAGTTTGTTTGTTGTAATTGATAATAAACTGTTTTATTCAAAATCCTCCACATGTATTTTCAAATCTCTACTTTAAGGTCTGTTTTGAGGATTTTTCATGAAGACTTACATATCTAAGGAACAAAGCTTAAAATCCTATTCTGAGAAACAGAAAACCAATGAAGAGAAGATAAAAGTGGAGAAATGTGATCCTTACTGCTGGTTCTCATCAGAACTCTGGCTGCAGCTTTTCATATCAGCGGGAGGCTTTGCACAGAGTACTTTCAAACAACTGCTTTCTTTCAAATTTCACCTTGGAAAAATCAAGTCCCATGACTGATGTCGTGCTCATGGTTCATCTTGAAACACTCTTATGTATGCAGGAGGGCTTTTTAAATGATGTAAAAGCTTTCCTCATGTAAAGATTTGACCTAAAATTTGTTGTGAGACTGATTCTGATAAACTGCTAAAACTATCTAAAAACTGAATGAAAAAATGGTCAAAAAATTTAAAGGAGGTTACATTTTTTCATATTTAATGGAATATCACTGCACCCTGATTCTAAATAAAAGCTACAAGGTTCACACTTGTTATTCATCCATCCATCCATTTGTGTAACGACTTATTCATAGGCGAGGGGCGGGGTCACCCTGAACCCTGAGCTCGGTTCAAATATGGGCGATCACACATGTAGATACCGCTGTTTTACTGTCTAGTGTCTTGCATTTCTCCATCTTTTGCAGCTGGAGCTGCTCTGAAAACAGACACTAAGTGATGAGGCCAAATGTTTCTGTCACTGGAGTAAACTCTGATAAAAACAAATGTCTCCTGAAGCTCATCGGGCAACAGAGTTGGTAGCACGGTGGCAGCATTAGGCATCAGAACCAACAACTGTAATTGTATACACGTGGGAACAGTGCAGGAGGAAAAAGAATGAAAAAGAAAGATTAAACCTTTTCTCTGTCATGTTAGCACATCTCTCCTTCAACTCCGGGTTAACTGACTGTGCTCATTTGTTCACATACTGGAAAAACAAACCGTCATCTACTTTCTCATCTACCTATCAAACATTTTGAATAATTTCTTCCATATTTAAACTTTGCATCCATAACGTTTAACTAAAAAAGTGTATACATTTGCAAATCCCTAATTCACCCTCCACTTAAAACATTCAAAATGATTGTCTTAATGTCCAATATGAAATCATATTCCATTATTGATGATAAAAATGTATTATCGGCTGTAAACAGATTGTAAATTAATTGCTTGGATTATTGATTTTGCTTTGCCTGTCGGAAAAAATCGAAACCTTTATTAAAAACAATGACTGTTGCTTCATGCAGATACTCAAGGTTGAAGTTTGAATCAGTGATGAAATTGTAAAAGTTTTTCCTGACATTGTCAAACCAAGCCACCATTATTTTCTCCTTTTGTGTTTCATTTCCGTCACGAGTGCCTCCTGAGCCACGGCTGCTCACGAGTATCTCAGTTTAAATTGCTGTCTCTTTATTGCAAAACCCTTCCACCATGACACACTGCCATTCTTCATGCAAATCTTAAATTGACTTCTTGTAAAATGTACTCTGTAATTACTGTGCATCAAAAAAGCCTCATTGAGCGGCTGAGACTAAATGGATGTCACATGAAGAAAAATGATGATCATTTCCACTGAAAAGTGGAAATGACCCCCCTGACCAGCTGCCATTGCATCGCATTTCACAATATGATGGAAGAGAATCCCATCTGAGCTCCTGGAGTCTGGCTGATTGTTAGAATAATTGTACAATAGTTATCATGCATTCTCTGATGTGTGTATGTAAGGGTTTAACTGTGCTTGTGTGATAGAATGAAATTACTATCATAAGAACAAGTTGGGTTTGCAGATATGAGAAGCTGACCCAGCAGTGACCCTTGTGGCTGCTGACCACAGTAGTGATCCTTGTGACCACACACCTTTTTGGCAGCGTGAAACAAAGAAACAACTGCACTTTGTTTTACTGTCAAACCAGTTGTATCCTGTGATCAAGAACAATGTACAGTATAATCGATCATGTGTGCTTCTTCTGTCTTTCGAGAAGATGAAGTCACAAGATGTTGTAAGAACCAAATAAAAGGACAGGAGAGCAGGAGAGAGCTCAGAGTAGGTTGGAGATTGTAGAGTCTCCGGTGCTCTCCTTGCACTCCTTGCAAGTATTCACTGTACTACTGTGTCTGTCTATTTTTGTCCTCTTGCAGCAATGAGTTTAGAAGTGTTTAGGGGTATAACCCTGACACTGATGGAAAAGACAAATGATTAAAGTAAACACTGAATTGAACAAATCAAAAGCTTATCAGCTATAGAAACACAAACTCAAATTTAGAGGAGTGTTCAGGGCCAGAATCATCTTCAGCCTGCCCCCTAATCAACATAATTTAACAATGCATCCATCGATATCGTACTCTGGCCCAGTGGCACTCACACCCACCATCAGGAGGCTGGGACTGACTGGTCCTGCTGGTCCCTGAACTGGCCCCAGCCCAGACTGGACTCGTACCATTGGCCCATCACAGCAGCAGGAGCATAGATGATGCCGTTTCCTCTGCACTGCCCTCTGCTCACACACCTGGACAACGCACCATGAATGCACTATGTGTGTCTCCAAGTTAGCCTCCAGATTCAGACACCTGGGCTCCAGCACCGTCTTCTGTAAGTGGATTTGGGACTTCCTGTCACAGCAGGGGGCTCCGCCCTTTCCTCCAGCCCCTCCCCACGGTGTTGTGCTTGCTCACAATAATTCAGGTTATCATAGCAAGACACCATCTTTTACTGAACTACTAAAAACAACTCTTGCCAGATGGATCGAGTTCCTTGGTCATCGTTTTAAGCCATTCAACATTTTATCCTTCAGACCTTGAAAATGTTTTTCTGACATTTTATCAACCTCTACCTTACAACGTTTTAAAGTATAACAATGATTAACCAATACAAGACCTTAATCTTAATCACCCTAAACATTTATTTCGCAACCTTTTTTTTATTTTGATGGTTGCTGGTTCCTGCTTTCTTATATATATATCATAATTATATGTAAGATGATAATATCTGCACCTACTGTAGGCTTTTAGCTGAAAAAACTTTGAAGATCTGCAGAAACTATCTTCTTGTCAGACCCTTACAGTCAAAGACAGATGACTTATTTGAAGGCCCCGTTTGTCCTGATGCTCATCAATAAAATATGCGTATCCATCATGTAAGAGCCCTGAGATAATAGTTCCTTCAAATCGTGCAGCTGGGAAATATCAAGTATTATATTTCTACAGGTACTAGAGATTTCTCCAGGAGGGAATTATGTGCACTCTCAGTCTGTGCTCTTTCTCTGAGAGGTTACAGATAAGAATGCAAAGAATGTTGAGCTGATGTCGAGTCAACATTCGACTGTGTTGCTGAGATGAAGTTAACATGGCAACATATTTCTTGTATCCTCCTTGAAATTACTTTAAAACATTTTGAACAAGGTCTGTAAAACTATCTTTTGTCTTGTAACATCACAATGGATGCAACTCTCCAAATCTCATTGTACTGTGTACAATGACAATAAAGGCTTTCAATTCAATTCAATTCAATTCAACATAATTACATATTCTAAAATCTTGAAATGTCTGACTTAAACTTATTAATGTGATTTAAAATTTTGATCCTTTATAATCCATGTATTATGCAATATAATGATATTCTGTAATGTAATCAGTATGTGACAGCCAATGAAGTGAAATTGTTGCCCAATGTGAAGAAACTGGACAAAAGGACATAGCATCACTGAAAGTGCAGGACAAGATCCAGAAACCCTCTGAAGAACCGTATGGAAGCCACTCAGTACCTATGAGCTGTTCAGACGACCGCTGGGACAACCAAGTAAAGAAGGTCATCTTCTTCAGTTTGACACAAGCCGGACTGAAAACCTTCAGGCCACAATTCCAGGAAACTTCATCAGATCTCGCAGACACAGGCCTCTGCTACATACTCCTATCCCCCCTCACTCCTCTTCTGAGCGGGTCTAACTCCCGACCAGATCTAGCTCACTAGCTCTGCCCCAACAGGAGACGCTTCAGGAGTGGAACAACATGACCACAAGCAGCTGCTATTGATCTCCGCCAAAACTCAATCCTTTGTCTTCTGTAGTGGGATTGCTCTTGCTAATGCAATTGCGATCAGTGTGTTTGTGGGCAGGGTATTGGTTAAGCAGGTGATAAAGGCCAAATGAGTGGACCCGACCACATTTGAAGATGGGGACGGGAAATGCTTTAATGTTCCACCCTGTTATGCGTGACATTGTTTGGCCACTTGTTTGGTCACATTTGGAGTACTGGCCTGTCATTTGTCCAAGTGCTGCTTTGAAACGAGTGGCAGAGAATAGAGCAGCCTGATTAGTTCTCCTTTGTTATGTGATAGAGATGCATTAACAATTACCACGGTTAACTATGTTAAAGCTGTGAGCATTGCAGTTTAGCCCCCGTGCCCACGTGGGGCTGCAGCAACTTTTGCTCCACAGTCAGTGACAAAGAGGGAGGGGCCCAGAAGCAGGAGCAAACCTGTTCCAAATGCATGTTGTCAGCTGCCATTCCAAAGGAGCAAAAACAGCGCGATTCCAGATTAAAATCCCATTTTGTATAGTGGATAGTGCTGAGGTGTTGTGGTAGTCTTCTGTCCTTTAATGATGGCTTTTATTTCTCTTTAGTTGAGCTGGAGTTTGTTAGCAAAGCCATCTCATCATAAGGAGGAACATCTTTTCAGCACAGGTCACTTATTTGTTTGTAACCATTTTAAAGTTTCCCCACATATCTGTTTTTCCTTTCTTTTCATTAGTTTTATATCCTTCAACCTTAATATCGTCACCATACTCAGTTGCACTCTCCATCGGCTAACAAATTTGACACTGGCTGTTTATTGCCACTCTGCAACAACACTGTGCACTCCTGTGGAGCCCCTTGGGACCCGTAGGCCCCCAGTCCAAAATAATTACTGTACACGTATGAATATAAATGTATGAACACAAACATACAATACATTTTTGTATTTATCATGCGGGCAGGATATGAGTGTTTTTTTGTCTTTTTTTTGTCTTCATGAAGCACTTATATGTAAAATAAAGCAATGTCACAACTACTAATTCGGTATAAACATCAATAAATACAAAGAGGGTCAGTGCCATATTTAAAGATAAGGAGAGAGATTTTGGGCTGATATCTGCATAAATTACATAAAAATGTCTAAATATATAAAACATCATATTCTGCTTATTACGCTCTGACAATTTTACAGCTTTGTAAGGTCACTTCCTTTAACAACTTGCTGTAAGCATTTTGGGCCTGAGGACTGATTCCTTAATCAGTTCTCGCAATCATTTTTTCACTAAGGTTTCTCTGGCTCAAATTTCACAATTTGCTTGTTTGTAGCTACTGAGTCATGATTGGCCACGGTGGATCCTCATCTTCATCACATGAATATGCTCTGCACACGAGTCCCACATGCTGTGCTATCATGCAGGTATGCAAATTAAATGATTAAAAAACAATTAATCACAAATTCAGGTTTTATAATTGAACCCATAAAAGATACGATGGAGAAGACATGACCTATGTATGTATTTTCCTGTGTTTAGATAAGAAGAGTGTTCGGTTGAAAATCTGTGAAAAGTTACTTTGTCAAACACCTTCTTGCTGTTGTCCATCAGACTCATTTCGAGCTTTCTCGGGATCCAAAGGGTGACCTCACTGCAAAACGCAGGTCAGTCATGAGAATGTGCAGTCTTTGTGCTTTTCTGAGAGCAAATGAAGCTTTAACGTGGCATGTTGTTGTCAGAGGATATTTGCAGGGTTATCCTCAGCGTAATCTACATGATTGTTGTTGTAAACACAGAGCCCCGGGGTGAGGCAGCAGAGTGATGCTGGGGTGGGAGCTCCAGCAAAGTGACAGGGCACTGATACTCACCGACATGTCTCCAGTTTTGATGGATGTGTTTATTGTCTTAAAGATCAATTCCAGCCATGAGAAATTCATTATTTCCTCTAATGAGTTATGAGTGCTGCATGCATTTTAAATCATGCCTCTCCCCTTGGTGAGGCAGGAGGGGAACAAGATGTCCTTCTTTATGTACAAAATGAGTAGTTTTGTGACAAACACAGTAGTTTGTCTGGTAAAGTGTTTCCTAATTACAATGCTCACTGACTCCAACTTCCAAATGTTTTGAGTTAAAACTGTTAGTTACTCCACTCACATCCAAAGGCTGACAGGAGTATGATTCACTTTCAAACACCAATCCCTTTACAGCACATTTATGACACAGTAATTACATGTAAGCCATGAATTTCAGACGATTAATCTCTGTGTAATGATATGATGATCATACGGGATACCTGATTTAAAGACGAAAAATATGCTCTCAGTGAAGAGTCAAACTAACTCAAAATAGAACACAATGCATGCACTCATTATTGTTATTATTATAATGTATGACAATGACCTCTTTAACAAATACACTCTGGTATCCATATTAACGCTTAAAGGAGGACAAATCACTTCACATTTCCATCACTGAGGTCGGACGCAGCTCTTGTCTTACAGAGGTCCTCAAACCTACTCTTCACCATCAGATTCCTGCAGCTTTGGCTGTGAGGTTTTCAAGCAGCCTTTTTAACCGTGGATTGTTCTCAGCTCTGTTTACATCTCAGTGAAATAGCTGCTCTGAAGTGCATAACTCCTCACTCATAAAAATATCAGAGTGCAGCATGATCACTGCGTCGCTGCCTGCAAGTGTAATCAAAATAGGATTTTTTCTTTCTTTCATCGTCCATGAAACAAACAGGAGGCGTAAAAGAGTTACTGACCAAAAGACAGCAGTACGCCCTCAGGACGCATGGCTGCTTCTTCTGAGAGATCATTGGTTCAGTTTTATGTCAAAGGGCAAATGTTTTAACTTTCTAAATTCCATGGGTTAGAGTTTTAAGGTAAAAATCTATTTAATTGATTTTCATTCTAAAAATGCTTCTTACAGTGTTCAGAAGGGGAGCATGTTACCAATAATCCATTGACGTCCTGTGTGTTTACAGATTGATTTTAAGGTTAATCTAACTGTTAATTGGAGGTTAATATTGGTCTCCGTCTGGTTGGCTTTTGGTTCATGAACCTCTGTGAGCCCTCAGGTGTTGTTACAGCGATATTTTATTCATTCTCAGCAAAAGGACGAGCACGATTTAGCAATAGCGGCTCTTGTGTAGGGAGCAGCTTTCCTGGGAGGTTTAATCTTTTCAACAAAAACGGTAACTATTCTCTTTCTTGATGGCTAATGTTAATTAGGCTTTTCTCCAGCACTGACAGTGGGGGCTGGGGTGGTGCTCCCTGTGAACACCACTGCACTTATCATTCCATGTCTGGACGTATTTATTTCAATGTTTTAATTATTACATTTATAGCGAAAGTACAAATAAAGGTTAATTACTTGACTGAAGGGAGGTTTCAGGGCAGTGACACTACCTGTCTGTGAGCTGTAAGCTGTATTACAAAGAAAGCAAAGCTCATTAATGTTTTTCTTTTTTTTTCATTTGGTCATTTAAAATAGAGACTCTTAGATTAATACTATTTTCACATTGTTGGGACATGGTTTGGAAGCCAAAGTCAAGCATCAAATCCAGCGTGTTGTATAGGCTATGCATGTGCTCTGTGTGCTTAGAACTGAAGGTAAAACAAATTTCACTTTGGAGAAAGACTCAATGACACCTACATTCATCAATTTGAGATGCACAAATTTCCTCTTTCCAAATTATTGGCAGATTTTCTGTTAAATGTCCTGCTGCCTCATGCTGGTTTTCAGGTTACTGTTCCATGAGTTTCCTGACAGCGTTCAGTCAAACAGCCTGCAGTAGAACTGGAATCATTCAATAAACGGCACAACAGAAAAAAAAAAAAAAACAGTTAAACCTGCTTTGCCCTGAGGATATTTTAAACACACACCCTCTGGGATGTCGCGCTGGTTCATCATCAGTAAAAATAATGTCAATGCTTTTTTCAATACCTTGACAGTTCAATGTTCTGAAACTTCTGAGCTATACTCTGGTTATGTTTTGGGTTGCCTCACTACTGGGATAGGACTGGGGCGTGATTGGCTTAGCTGCACCCCCTCCAGTACTTTATTTTCTGTTGTCGTAGTAAGCACGGTACAAACCATATCCAATATGAAAGCAGGATACACTCCCATTGGGAGACTTTAATGGCTCTTTCAGTGATGTCATCAGCACATGTCAGTCTGACTAATCTTTATCTCACTTGTCCTTCTCTCTCCTTGGCTAGGTGTGTGTTTTATGTGAAATTTGACTAGGGGAGGAAATATAGCAAGTGCAGCATATGAGACACACCCAAAGCATACTGGGCAAATGCAAGCTGTCCTGAATCAATGGCATTGACCTTCTACACCGGTGTAAAAGGTCTTTAGCCCAAACTATATGTTTAGGCATCAACAGATAATGCACTTTCAAATATACTGTTTGACAAAAAAAATAGACAGAATGAATAAATAAAATATACAACCATTTTTTTCTATGCCCAATTATTCTATAGGGAGTCGTTATCGGACAAAAGTGGTGGACAGGTTACCAGTCCATCACAGCTACGCAGAGAGAAATGACATGTCAATTCAGAGTCATTGATTAACCCTGGGTCATAGTTACCTACACATTGGAGAGCAATAAGCATACATTTTGTCGGTGGTAGGAAGCATCCAGTGTACCTGGAGGGAACCTGCATATAAACCGGGACATCTGAAGACCCCTGGCTGGGATTCTAACTGAGAACACTCTTACTTTGAAGTAATAGTGCTTACCACCACAACATTATTTGATAGTATTTCTAAATAAAAAGACAGTTCATGTGGTTGAATGCTTGATGCATATCTGACTTTGCATAGAAGTCCAGTGAGCTAGCTGAAACTTTGGTGTAAAATGGGGAAGAACAGCTGCTAAGGAGCCATGACTGGAGGACTGGAACTGATGGAGGAGCCAAGTAAAAATCCATTTGGGATTTAAGGGATTCAAAGACTGATCATACAGAAGTTTCATCCAAAGAAAGCCCCAGAAGAGCTGGTAGGTGGAGGAGGAAGGTCTGGGCTGGATGGATGGATGGTCTATTTGGTGTGGAAAAACTATATTTATGGGTTTGATTTTTATTTTTATAAAAATGTATAAATCAGACAGTTTTGTCATTTCCTTAACAGGTGGCCAAATAAATTTGATAAGCGCTGTAGATGTGTAACAGTGTGATATACACATGTGCAAAAACAAGAATATTGGAAGATGAATTGTGTGTGTGAGATAAATTCCAGGAACATAAATGGACCCAGGGGTGTGCAAGAATCCCTGAGCAGAACATCCATAAGCCGAAACGTGTGAAGCGTGCTGAGCTAACATGGGTTTTAGTTGTTACATTCCACCAGCTTGCATTAATTTGTGTCTGTCCCTTCAACAGCCATGCAGTTCCACTTTCAAACTGCTTAATTCCTACTTAACTGACAAAAATGATGTAAAACTCTGTAAGATTTGCTGAAGTAAAGCAATATGCAACATAAGTTTTTGAGGAAAAAAGTCAGAGGGCAAAGTACAGCAGAGGTACTCTGCATCCACATACAGACAACCAGGTCTCCTCCAAGTGAGACCACACCACTGCATACAAGAGAAACTGAAACCAGTGCAGCAGTCCTATTAGACCAGTATTGATCTATGCCAATACCAACATTAGTATTGGCATTGTTGATAAGTTGGATGGATTCACTCATTATTTATCGATACTGGCTTAGGTCCAGCTCTGGGTCAAAAGCAATCATCTGGACACGGGCCCCAGTTCCCAGCTGAGCAGCCCTGAATGGGACATGGCTTTCTGGTTCCTTGTGTTCCCGACCTAAGCCTGGATAAATGTGAGGGTTGTGTCAGGAAGGTGGTCCAGAAAAACCTACTACAAGAGCCAAGGCTGGCATGCTGTGGTGACCCCTGACCCCTGTCAGCTCAGCACCATATCACTGTTTGTAAAATGAAATAGTGAAACACACTTGATGACCATGGTTAAACCATTTTATCTGCTGAAATATCTGAATACATCTCCTACCTCTCTTTTGTGTTTTGTAAGTACTGGAGGTGTTCCCTTAAATCCTTCTCAGCCCCAATGTCGGTTCAACTTAAATATTTAAAAGCACTGGTATACTGGCTCTGTATTTGTTTGGTATCAGATTAATACCAACATATGTAGTATCCCACTCCTCTAAAGTTGAGACATGTTGGGTAGGTGGGTAGTGTAAAACCTCCGTACAAAAACATATACTGTATATATTACCCAGAGGATGGGACTTGAGGCTGGGCATGGGACAAAGATAGCCCTTTAGATCGTAGTTTGCCTTTCAGGCTCAGCTACCTTCTCACCACAGCAGACCAGAACAGCACCTTCTGAACATCTCACCCTCAGAACTGCCATCACTGAAGATCCCAATACCAGGACACAAACTCTTCTCTCTGAGGCAGGGACCCCTGTTTCAAAATCCATTCTTAATTACAACTTCTGCTGACCAGCAGTGCAGATTCTGCTCTTTGTTCATGCTTCTGATGCCTTAGTGAATGCCTCTGCACCTTTCCTGCCAACAGGAAAAGAGAACGGACAGGTTGGCAGAGAGCGTCTCAAAGACACTTTGTCATGTTCAGTCACTTTTCTCTTGCTGTATTTGATACATTCCAAAAATAAAAACTCGGATGCAGTGTCTGTTACTCTCTCCTCCATTCCTGCATCTCTCCATTAGGGAGAGCACTTAATGTTTAAGTGATAGTCAATGTTAAATAGAAGACTCCACAGTTTACATCACAAGAGAGCCTCTCATCACCGGAGTTCAGGCACTGCATTAAATAATCTGTGAACTCAGACACTCACTGTGACTCTCATTATTCAACATGGCATGGAAGATAAACTCTGACTTAATCTCAATAATTCCCTTAGAACCCTCAGTCATAGTTAGTTACACATTAAAGACCAATGACTCCATGACTCCTTGTAAACCAGTGTGAAACTATCATGAGTGGTAGTGATCTCCCATTTTTACGCTGCAGTTATCCCTCTGCATGACTAACAGCTGTTCAAATGTTAGAGAAATCTTTAGTCTCAGTCAGAAATCACACAAAAAGTAAGTTTGATGGAAGTTTGCGGCTTTGTCTGCTCTGCCAGCGTCCCTTTCTTTACCATTCAGAACCGAAGCGTCATCCTCAGGCTACTTCTAAAAATTCTCCATGGCAGTCCATTTAATTTCTCTATTTTATGTGAAAAAAGGCACAGTTCTTCTTGTGCCTGCATGGCAGCTTCACTGCCTTGTGGGTTCCCGACAGGGTGAATGAGAAAAAGTCTAAAGTGCTTCATTCAGCGATGCTAAAAGATGCAGTAGAAGTGCATCTTTAGTGAAGATGCTTTGTGCACTCCTTATTCTGCTCACCTCTTTAATAACTATCAAGAGAAGGGAACAGACAAGAGTCGAAAGAGGCATGGTGAACAAGCATAAAATTATTAAGTACTTTTCCGGGTTCCTAACTGATCTGGTGGTTTATTTTTGGCTGGCCAGTCCATTTTCAGGGAGACAAAAAGTTGAAACGGCATGACTGAGAATGAGGAAACAAAAAAAGCCGCCAATATGTGAAATACCAATTTAAATTGAAAACTGACAAGATGATAAAATACTTGCCACCTGAAAAGGGAATGCCTAATGACCCTTAACTTGTTACAGCTCGAGATAAGTTTTTAAAACTTGTTTGGTTTCCCTTCTCCATTGTCATAACCGCAATTAAACATTTAAAAGATGGCCCATGTCTGTGTGTGTTACTGCTTACTTTTGATTTCACCTTTCCGACCGTACATGTGTTTGGAGGATATCTAATCTTCTGAAGAGACTTTCCAAGAGTGACAATCCGTAGACTCACATTTTGTTCAGACAAAGAAAGAGAAAACTGAAGTGAAGAGCAGCTCCTGTCGCTGCAGAAAGCTGTCAAATCATTGCCCCCCCTCCCCCCCCCACCGGGCTGCTAGCTGGGACCAGGTGCTGATATGCCTGGTTTGGTTTTTCAGTGCATTCTGACCAAACTTCTCCACTTTGGTCTGATCCATCCACAGAGCATTTTTCCAGAAGTCTTGTGTTTGAACAGATGGAGCTCTGCAAACCGAAGCCATGAACTTTGACCTCCAACATGGTAGCCGAGGCCTGCAAAGTTCCAGATATAACTCTTTGGATTTTGACCTTAGTTTAGACCTGAGTTAACTTGCTTGGAAATACTGAAAGTGTCTTGAATGTTTAAACTTGTGAATAAACTTGCTTTCTGTAGAACTATGAACTGAAAATAGTTTAGAAATTTCTATCTTATTTGCATGCATCAGAATGACAATCCCCCAAATGTTTCATGTTGGTGATGATGCTTGTTAATGATCAATTAACCAAATCCTTTGATAACAACTTCTTCAATTCATATTGTGAAAAAGACATATGACTAATTTTTACAAAGTACTTTTTCATGTAACTGGTTTAATAAATTTGACTGATAAGACCACACCCACCAGGATCACAGACCAGGACAACATCAGAGAAATAAGAAAGCTACGCACTTACTTGTAGAATCACAAATACAGGACAGGGTGCATACCTGGGAACTATGCTGTGGTGCACGTTTTAAGACCAGTAGATATCACTGGATGTGCCACTTCTAAACTGTCTTTATATGTGGTATCAACACGAGTCCCTGGTTTTCTGTTCACAAGTGTACAGCTTTACACACAGGAGTGGACTCAGTGAGCGTGCGCTGATGGCAGATTCAGAGCAGGTCACTCAGTCTGCATTCAGAAGAGATTTGCATCCACAGAGCACTGAGCACAGAATGCTTTCAGGGAATGCGTCTCCTGACCTGAAAAAGAAACTCGCCACCCAAATGTTTTCTTCCTTTTGCATTTTCTTTTTAAATTGCATATATTAAAAACAGATGCAATGAAATGAAGCATAGTTAAAAGACAATTCTAAATTATGTAACAAATCATCTGAAGGAATATACTGACCAAATTCCATTTGGCTGAACTACATTGGACAGATGCTTGTGAAAAAAAACAAAAAAAACACAGAAGAAATGTTGAAAATGATGTTGAGGGAGCTAATAAGGTTAATAGATAAGTTGTTTTAACACTGCAGTGCTTGTTTTGATTATGATTTCTTTTGATAACATACACTGAGGTGAAAATATCATGAATTACTTTGAATTAATTAAATCACATGAAATCAGCTCTAACAAATGCCTCATGTGAGGGGTGAGAATGTCAGAGGTTCAAATATTACGTTTGGATGTGGACCACCATACATGAACAGACTCAGTTCTGCACAACTGATCATTTATTCAATGCTTTTGATTGGGAAACTGATTTAAGTATTGGTAATTTAAAAAAAATAAATGGGAATCTTGAATGTGTTGATAAGACGCAGACCAGTGTATATCTGAGGAAGAGGAGGGGAAAGAAGCTACTTGGTTATAAACACATGTAGTTTGCTGCTGCTGTCTGATTAAGAGTTCCCTTGGTACACGTGTACATATTTGTTACAAGAAGTGTTAACAAACGTACTGTACTTAGCACATCCACCAGCCAGGAGGCATATCAACATCAGACGTGAACATGCCCGGGATTTACTAACTCCCTCTCTTACTGTCACACTTATAGAGACAGCATCCTGCAGGAGACAATCCTGCATCATCTAAACCATGTTTTAATTGTAGACAGAGACAGTGTTCATGAGTCAGAAAACATATAATTGAATAAATAACTGAAATGTTCGCACCAGTGTTTGGTTCATTTGAGAAGGTCTGGGATCTATTAATTTGCATCTGTAGCCGACACAGCATCTCAGACTCAAGAGCTCTGAGACTTTTCTCTGCCATGAATTCTGGACTAAATTTATAAACAGTGAGATCTTTTTAAATCTCATATTTGGCTGAGTGGTTGGTAGTATTTTTCATCAAATTCAAGATGAGTACTCATACCTGCATTGTTCAGAAAATAAACCTCTTTTATAGAAACTACTTGGAACATTAGTTGCAGATTAGGCTGCCCCCCCCCCCCTCTATTCTCTCTGTCCTTCTCTCTCTCTCTCTGTCTTTCTCTTGCCCTCTCTCTCTCTCTCACCCCAAAGCGGTCGGGGCATCCTGAGCCATGGTTCTGCTCGAGGTTTATGCCTCTTAGAAGGAAGTTTTTCCTTGCCTGTGTGGCCTTGTGCTGCTCTTGGAAGGAGTTGTTGGACCTTTGTAAGTAACTTCACTTACTTACTTAAGTCTGACCTGCTCTTTTTGAAAGCTGTGAGATAACTGTTGTTTTGATGTGGCGCTATAGAAATAAAATTGAATTGGTGCTTCACCACAAATTTGAATCTCTTTAAGACAAGGTGTATTCAGTTCAAAATAACTTTTAAGTTAAACTAGCTCAATTCAGAGAGTAATAATAGTTATGATAAAAACTTCCCAAAAAATAAGGGGTGAGATTGTTAAAAGAACTCTTGACATTCACCTTGTTAATAGCCTTTGTCCCAGCAAGTTCCCTCTGGTTTTCTGAGAGACAGTGAAGGATATTTGTCTCAAGAGCAGTGTAGATCATTCACTGCTGGTCTTTTTTATTTTCAGTCCAGGTGGTGAGAACTGAAGTCCCAGGACCACAGAAAATGCACAGGTTAACCTTTTCAACTGAGAAAATACCTGTCAGCTTATTTCATAAAATACAGTTTAAGCTGCAGCTCCAAGTCCAAACTGAAAACCTACCGTCATGATTCCTCCCCACCCAGCACGGCTCTCTGACTGGGATGGAGGTCATGCTGTATCCATGTACAAAAGTTTAAGTTAAAATGCTTTGCTGTGCCTCTGATGTATTGATGAGGGGTGTTCATTGTCCATACATCCAATCAGGTGGATGACTGTCCTTTTCAATTTCTGCCATGATTTCTTACCATGTTTTCTATCTTCCGTCCCTTTTTTCTGTATTTTTCTTGCTTTTCATTATAAAAAAAAAACATTAACAAAATTAAAAATGACAAACAGATACAGTTAAAACTAAAGAAAATAAAGGAGGTCAAACTAAGTGGGATTCTCAGTGTGAAAAATTAGGTTTTGCAGGTTTGTTTAGAACATTGTTCTAAGCTAAGTAAGGGTTCAGACTTGTGTTAGTAGTAAGTTTGCTCTCTTTTGCCATCACAGCAACCTGAACATTGAGTAACCAACACCACAACCTGTGGTGGTTAATTGCATGCAGCATTCAGGTAATTGGTAGGATGTCAAGCTGATTACCAGTCTTTCATTTCCCCAGCCCTCTAAAGCTGACTCCAGCATGGCAATCAATTCCATGAGACCACTGTATGAAGCTTATGTGTTAATGATATCGCTTAACTTCAAAAGTGAACTTAAGAAGGCTGGAGTAAATTATGGAAGAAGTTACACAGACGGCCTTCAGGAGTCTGGAAGTCTATATTTTTTCTAAGCTTTGCTTTGTGTGCTATTGGAATATGTGAATTTCTACATTGTCCTTTATTTGACATCACCGGAACACATTATTTGAGGCACTTGTTACCATGGTTAGACCTTCCAAAAAGAAGCAGGGCTGTGACCTGCAGAGTGACCCCTTTAGCGGGCAGTAGCTTCGTATTGTTGGGCTGTCTGAGCTGGTGCAGTGAGTGAAACAGGGGAACAGCCTCTGTAATACTCCAGACAACTATCAAAGCGCCAGTTTTCATGTGTTCACACTTAAAACATGCAAGTCTATCTCCACGTGTCCACCAAGCGAGGATAACGGCCAAGACAAAGCTTCCTGAGCTACTCACAGACTTCCTATTAATTCTATTTCACACAGAAGAAGTGGAACTGTCTGTGTGTGGAACTGCTGTACCAACCACGCTAACAGGAGCCTCCCTCTCTGTCCAGCAGTGGAACTGCCACTCTGCATGTTGACCACGTGTGTCTGGACATTGTGGCTCTCTTTGAGACAAAGACACTATATTACTCCAACTGTCCCTTGCATGTCCTCGGTGACGTGCACATGCATCTTGATAACGCTAACTCTGCAGGCTTTTTACCTCTAGTGAGTTCTTTTGAACCACAACAGGTCTTTTTTCGCCAACTCACAAGGCTGGCACAGAACTCAACCTCATCTTCACTTCTGGCTCCCCACTTTCTCCACAACTTCCCAACCTCGTCAACCTGGCCCTCAGCCACTCCTCAGCGCCGGCTGCCTCTTCCACCCTCCAGAACTACACACATACTGACTGTCAGAAACTATTGACCAGAAGCTTCAAAGTGTAGCCATTTTTCTACTTTCTCCTCCAGCTACCAATCTCACAGTTAGTTGCTCCATTCTATCTAAAAAAATAGCAACTAGCAGTAGTCAATTCACTGAATCAATCCTACTGTAGTCATAAAAATGATATACAAATCTCCACAGTGATCAGATTTTTGCTAATATTTAAACATTTAAACATCTGTAAAAAAAGAAGCAATGGTCAAAAGCAAGTCAATTCCAGAAGGGCTCTCCACCCTTTTCCTTCTTTTAATCTATAAAACCATATTTTCTATTGCTTTTTGAACTTTTGCATAGTCCAAAGGAAGCTAAACTTCATATGGAAAATTGGAACATTAATACAACTTCTACACATAATTACACTCTTTTCACCATTTGAACACACTGTCTGTTTGCTACTTTCGGGTGGTGTAAAACATACACATTCACAGTGGGGGAGATAATGAGAACATTGACATGCTTTCTCACAATTTGTTAAAGAATAGGACTAGTTTAGTCCTGATCCTGTCCAGATCAATTGTGTTTATAAGCATGCACATCACTATTATACATATCATTATATCAGTATTATACATTTTATTGTTATCCTGTCATCCTGTGTGTGCATGGCAGTCTCCAGCTCAGCTTGCTTTTTCAAACACAGTAACCCATGGTACTAGACAGGTCAAATGATGCTTTGCAAATACAGGTGAAATTGTGGGAATTGTCAGCACTCACATAATTGGTGAAATTAATTGTTGATTTTAGTTATGACCTTTTCAATTTTACACACTGGAGTCATGGTGCAACATTGTTCCCCTGGATCCTGTTACAGGAGGAGCTCAGTGCTGCTCCCAGACAAGAGATGGAGAAGAAAGAGGATGAACAATTTGTGCAGTCTGCAGATAAATTACAATGCATAGAAGCAAATGGTTCAAGCACAAGAACGATCAGCCTGACAAGTTTGTGTAACAAGATTCTGGATAGGCATAACGGACCTGTGTCAGAGAACCAGCACTGTCGCCCAAATGCAGAAGTATTCAAAAGAGCATGACTCCTTATCATTAAAGTCCTTTTCATTTTTTGCCCTCTCCCCTGACCATGCTACCATCATGGTAAAGTAATTCAGTGGCCTGTCAGTCAGAGTGGAGCCAGAAAGATGGTTTGATGATGCATCATGCATTTTGATGAAAAGAGGATTTGGCTGACAGCAGAGAGAGGAGCTCATTTTCCTCATGAGGATCCCACCGATGGATCTCAAATAACAATTCCAGGCCCCACATCAATAAACCTGGTGATCCTAACTTAAGCATTACATTCACCATATTCTATTGGATTTTATCAATGTCCTATCATCCTCAGTTTCCTCAGAAAAATTGAAAGTTAAAACTCTGCTACCTATACATTGTTGGTTAATGATTACTCAAAGTGCATTGACTAATGACAGTTTAAACAATTACAATTTAAAAATTACTGCTGACTATTACTTTATCAACCAAATATGTATAATTTAACACTTTTTCTAAAGAGATTCCATAGGTTTAAAAAAATGTCTTAGTAACTGTTAGCCCATTTCGAGCAAAGATTCTGGAAACACTCGAAACACACGCCTTTTTAGATGCCAATGCTACATCTTCCTTTTTAAATCAGAAAGCATCACAATATGGTCACAGCAGCCGTGAGAGGTGTGAAGGATATGATCACAGCAAACAACGGTACACCTCTCTTTTTCTGGATTTGTCCAGAGTGTTTGATACCGGGCATCGTGAAGGGATAAAGCATAGTCATGGTCAGTATCGGGCTATCACATTCTGCTGTGGCCGGGATAACTAATTACCTTTGAGGCAGAACTCAGTGTGTCACATTTAATGCCCTGACATATTGGTTATTCCCACCACGACCCAGTGGGAATAAGTGGTACAGAAAATAGATGGATGGTTTTGTTTTTTTTGTTTTTTTTTAGACCTCACACTGGAATTCTGGTCAAGAAAAGACTGGACTTTTACTAATTTAAAAAAAAAGGCTTGCTGCTGCATTATTTATGCCACTATTGTTCAATGGAGATTGACTTTTTATGAATGCCAGAGCAGCATTACTACATATACAAGATAACGTGTACCGTGATACCTTAAGATTTATTACTGTTTCTAATTCACTAACATATCACTGTACACTATGATAAGGTTGGTTGGCTTTCCTGTCAAAATCACTGGTCCCCTCAGTGCTTTGCTTTTACCTTACATTCAAACACAACCCATCTCAGAAGAAATTTATTTCATATTATATGTTATAAAATGGATTGCAGTTCCCATCAAAAGAACAGGATTTTGTGTAAAAACAACACTCAATATTTAATTTGTCCACTACAAACAACTAATATGAAGCCTCATTTAGAAGGGTACATTAACCTCAACCAAAGTCAACTTTTAATTCCTACTTTTGTGTCTAATACATCTTGATTCAGTGGCAAATTTCAGGAGACCGTGCAGGTCAGCTAGGAGTTCCTCTTCAGTATGAACTTTCAGACATAAAGAGTCCTAGTGCTTCTTATGTCTCACACCTAAATTAAGGCAACCAGTGGAGCTGAAAGACTACCGACTTGCGGCGTTGACATCTCATATGATGAAGACACTGGAGAGACTACTTGTTCGTGAGGAGATTGCTGGTTGTTGAGGATCTTATTCCCCTTCAGTTTGCAAATTAGAAACCGGCAGCTCCGTACAAAACCCCACACATGATAAACCCTGGCTCCTTCTTTTTAAGGATTAGCATTTCAGTCCTTCTCTGGTCTGGTCAGCACCATACGGCCCTCCATACTGAAGGACTAGCTTCTCAGTATTTGTTTTTTGAATACTGGAATGCAGTGCTGGGGCCTCACAGGGTACTGCTTTAGCTCCTTTTATTTTTACCTGGTAC
The DNA here is from genome assembly GCA_013363375.1 of Menidia beryllina. Lineage (NCBI taxonomy): Eukaryota > Metazoa > Chordata > Actinopteri > Atheriniformes > Atherinopsidae > Menidia > Menidia beryllina. The sequence continues at coordinate 211,300 of JABUIW010000174.1, read as the reverse complement.
ACATCGGACTTCAGACAAGATTTAGAGTCCTGCAACATTCAGAAATATTCTGATGATTCAGCTGTGGTACGTGTCGTGTGTGGGGTGGACAGGAGGGGGAGTACAGGGACCTCTTGTAGCCCTACGATGGCTGGACCAAAAATAACGCTATCTCTGATGGTGGACTTCAAGGGATCTAAAGCTGCATGTCAGTCAATATGCATTGATGGAGTCGATGCGAGGTTCAGAGATGACGATACCTGGGGGTGCTGCTGGATGATAAACTGGAGTGATCTGCCAACAGAGAAGCAACGGCTCCTGCCCTTCAGTGTCTGGATGCTCTGCTTGTTTTATCACACTGTCATTGAGAAGCCTTTGTGTTATGTTGTTGTGTGTTGGGGGAGTAAAACTACAGATATAAACTGTAGGCGCCTGGAAAACACGGTTAAAAAGGCCAGCTCTGTATCAGGAAGAGGGCTGGATCTGCATCCAACTGTGGTGGAGCAGCAGACGAGGGGTAACTGCTATTCTGATGTTGAGATCAATGATAACCCATTCCACAGCATCCTGGGAGGACAGAAGGGAAGCAGTGAGAGGCTGCAGGAGCAAGAGGTTCAGGAGATCTTTTCTCACAGACATGATGTCACAGTGATGTCTATGGCATGCTTTGCTCAAAGTACCTCAAGTACTCCCTTCAGCAGGATTTGCCTCTTGTGATATTGTAAGTATAGCTTTGTGATATCACAGAAGTTTAGATTTGGAAAAAAATGCTGAATGTTAAATAAAGTAGCTCTCAAACAGCATATGTGTACCAAATGTCACAGCACATACTCAACCCACCAAACTGAAGGGAAGTTAGCTTAAATGGCAGTTAGATACCTAAACACCTACATTTCCCCTTAACTACAGTTTGGCAGCAGAGAGTATTGATTAATTGAACAGACACAGTGGTTGACTAGAAAACATTGCACTGTAAATCTACTCTTGTCAATCCAGCCTGATTTAAAATTAAGGTGGGATGATGGTAAACTCCATGTTGAGCATTTCAAAGAACAAATCTCCTGAAAAATAACCATTATCAACTCCTGTTCAAGTGATCACATTCGACAATTGAACTGAACAACTGTAGTGTTTACCACAAATAAACTGCTGAGTGGTGATATTTTACATACGTTGTAAAACTATTTCTACATTTAGTACATAAGTACTATAGATATAGTTTTTAAAAATCTACTTTTATGAAATAGGTTTGAATAGTCAGGGTGTTGTGTGCTGCAGGCAGAAATCAGAGCTCTCAGTTTTGAGCATCACAAATGAATCCATAATAGCTGCACTTCAGATAAAAGCTGCCCAGCCATCAAAAAGGGATTTTTTCCACCAAATAAAACAACTGAGGCTCAAGTTGCCTGCTTTTACTATTTTCTTATGTTTACTTTGGTGTAACATTTTCCTAAGGCACAGTCTGTCTTGCAACATGGACAGTATCAAGTTGACCCAGTCAGTTTAACTCATTCGCTGCCAAAGACGTCTATAGGCGTCTTTTATTTTTTTCAATGCGAGTGGCTTGGGGGACGATCGGCGAAAGTTTTTCCGTAAATATCGGCTTCTAGACAGAGTATGGACTAACAAATTTACCCTCTAGGTAGCTGTGCCACTTTTGATGGGAGATTAGCATAGATTGTAAGCAAATAAAAACAAACGCAATGGTTCGCTATGAGAGAAATGGCGCCGGTGAGACGCACGTCGAAGAAGAACGGAATAAGGTAGAAACAACATTTTTTTTCCTGATGATAGAAGAGAGTCTCCTCTTTCTTCTGGTGTGTTCGGTGTTTACATAGTCACAGCACAAACTATTCTGTGGCTCTTGAAAAATAAGTCAAAATTCTCAAAAAACTCTGGCAGTGAGCGACTCTCTGTTCTGAAAATGGCTGCCAGTCAATGAGTTAACTGTTGAGACGTACCTCACTTCATAAAAGAAGTGGATTAAACAGATGGATTTTAGAATAATGTCCTTCCTGTGTTTTGGTATAAGAGTACTAAAAAGAGTATAAGAACCTAAGAAATCATTAGTGTGGCTAAATAAAATTGCAAAGCTGGATGTAAACAAAGGGCTGCTGGGTCTGGGTTATTACGCCACACAATTCCTGTGATTGTTTGTTGACCATTCAGTCGATAAAAGGATTATCGGAACAGACAGCACACAAGCACATATCAGAGTGTGATCAGTGTCACAACTGGTCGAATGCAACAATAGATTGTATTTAATATCCTTTGACTGCCACACAGCCTGTAGAGGCCTAAAGCAATTAAAGGCGGAATCAATGCCCTGGGTCACAGCACTGTGACAGCTCCATTATCCCCGGATAGAAGAGCCCTTACAGAGTTCCATTTCTCTGCTATTCTCTTCCTGTTTTTCAAATCCATAAATGGTGTATACTCAACGAGTTCTTTAACTCTGCTGTGGAGTTAGCTGTTCCCACTTTTAGCCATTTTTCTTTTTTAAATAATCTAAAACAATGGCTGAAGGTGGGAACAGGTTCTTGTCACAGCTTTTTTCCATTAGTGCCTGCTTTAGCCTCTCCATCATCAGCATCAGTCTGCTCAAATTTACTTCATCAATATCAGCTGCACATCTCCACTGACAGTCCTTCCTTCTCATTGCATGTTTAAATGTGTGCAGGAACCGTTACTCCTTTTAGAAAAAGTTATTACAAGTTATTCTGCTTTAGTGGCCACCGAGGCTGACGATTGATGAAAATGTGTTTTCATTCAGGGCCGCACCACTGCTGGGGTGGTCAGTGCTGTGGCTCCACAGCACCATTCTCCTGGTACATGTGAGGTTCTGTTTGGGTGCTCTTAGTTCCTCTTAGTACAAAAACATTCATGTGCCGTTAGCTGGTGAGTGATCTAAATTCAGCGCATGGTCATTTGTCCAATTTGTGGCCCTCTAATAGAATGGCAAAGCCTTCAGGGTGGAGCATGCCTCTGGGTTACTCTGCAACCAGGGGACAGGCTAAAGATGCAACCTGATCTACTGATTATGTCTACTGGCAAAATCTGTGTTGCTTTACAGGCTACTGGACAATAAGCTAACTACAGATGAAACAATGTCAGCGTTCATTTTGTGTCCACTCCCTCAATGAGGCAAACGCGGACACACACATGCTGTTTAAGTTAAAAATCAAAAGAGCAAAACTCTAAGTTTAATAAATATAAATATTGACTCTTTCCCTTTAGCCATTGTTTCTAAGTCAATTATCTTTTGTGTTACATAGTCCAATCAACTCTTAGGGATAGACACTAACGATGAGTTTTTAATGATTAGGAATAATCAGGATAGTGGTTAGTGTTAAAAAATTATAGATACATTATGCATTAATAAGTCACATCAAAATTTAATTTCTGTGTTGATTCCTACCAAGTCATACCCATTTTGGTTAATGCTCAGTATATATCGTTAGTCGTGGCTGCCGGGATTTCTCCTCTGGCACTCATCCAAAGTTTCTGCATTGTCACATATAACATGTTTAGCTTTGAGAATGGGCTGCATTATCATATAAGTTAGGTGGCTCACTAAAATACAGTGTGGGTGCAATCACAACACAAGTCATATGGAGGCTATAACCTTTAACAAGACTACTTATCAAATTATAAACTGCATCGTGTGCTCAGGTTTAGCTGCAATGTGCTGTGTCTATGAAAACATAGTCCCACATTAATGCACTCACCTGAGATAACTCAAATACGTTGAATCTTTTTTTTCATTTATTTTTGCAATTGAATACAACCTGTTTGTGGATTTCGTACATTTAAAAACTTACCATTTCTTTAGGATTTCCCAGTTACTAGAGATCAGTGATGGACTGTCACAATAATGTCTCTCATTGTTGTAAAGGCCAAAAACCATGTCACCTGAAAGTACGTAGGAACAATTTCTAATTGGAAAAAGCTAAACGGTAAAACACCTTCTCCAAGTCCACAAAACACATGTGGACTGGTTGGACGAACTCCCATGTACCCTCCAGGACCCCGCTGAGGGTATAGAGCTGGTACAGAGTTCCACTACCAGGAGGAAAACCACACTGCTCCATCTGAATCTGAGCTTCAAACATCCGATAAACCCTCCTCTCCAGAACCGTACGGAAGCCGTACGGAAGTCTTTTTCCATGGCCTCTCCCAACTCCTCCCACACCCGTGTGCCGCATGCCGCTTGGACTTCTGATTGATGAGGGTGAGGCCTGAGGAGGTGACACTTTCACACCAACACAGCTCTTCATGCCACTTCCCTTTTACGGGGTTGTGTTAATGAAGTGCATCGGTTCCTGCATGCCTCGTCACACACTGGTGTCGTTATCGCACAGACATCTCTGTTGAACTCTCCTGCTGCGCTGCGGCTCATGCTGACAGCATGAGGCCTTAATTACCCTTAGACATAAGTGAACTTTAGGCATATAACGAGGTGTTTTTGAAAGTTTTCTGCCATGATGAGTGTATTGTTGGGTTCTCACATGGAAATGATCTTTTATCCTTTATGCTGCTCCAGGAAATAAAGAGCATGACACACACTTCTCTGAAGACACCATGCTTACAAAAAAACTATTTGCACTATAATAAAATTTCTTCAATATCTAGACTTCCTTCCGCTCCACCTGTACTGAACGGACGCCTGTGACCCTGAAACTGTTCTCCACTGGGATCATCACAAAAAAAAACATCAGTTTCTCATTTTTGACTTGTCATTTGATCCAGTCCCCATACTCTTGATGAAATCCTGCTTTAACTATATGTTCTTCTCAATAGCCTTCTTCCCATTTTTAACCAACCTATCATTTCCAAAATCCTACCACTCAACTCACACATCTAACACCAAACTCTCTCTATTAAAAACTCCAGACTGGTTTTCACCCCAAAACCTTCTCCTTTGAATTACCAACAACCTCCTCATAGGTTCTGACTCGAGATTACTCATATTACTCACAGGTTCTTCAGATCATAACCCTTACATATTACATCAGGTGTGCCACAGGGCTCAGACCAGGGCATATTTTGTTTTCACCTTCGTGGTCCTTCCTTTATTTTCTGCAAATTCATCATCATATTTCTTTGCTTTGCCTAGAACCCAGCTCTGCCTCTCCAGGAAACCTAACTCCATTTGCTCTTCCTTTTTTTTACTGCTTTCGAGTTTCATCCTGGACATCTTAGTATTATTCAAAGCCATCCACAGCTTTGCCTCTCCACATCAGTCAGAGCTCTTTCACTCTGACATGTCCTCCTATTCCCTTAGGCCACCCTCCTCACTGTGCCCTGCAGCCACCCTCCTCCCCAAATCTGGAAATGTACTCCTCTTCCCCCCTGTTGAAGTCCAGATTCAAAAGCAACGTTTTCCAAAAGAATACTCCGTAATCATGATTAAAAGTAATTTGGAGGAAAACACTTGAAGCCTTGGTCTCCTCCAGTCCCTATCTGTTCTCAGTGGCTTACTGGGAATTTCTCACAGCACTGCTGTGTGTTGTTAGGACTATTGCTTCACAACAAGAAGGTCCCTGGTTTGAATCCGTGGGAGCCTTTTTGTGTGGAGTTTTCACATTCTCCTTTTGTAGACATAGGTTCTCTCCAGGTACCCCTACTTTCTCCCAAAGCCATTCAAAGATTGGATTTTAGGTTAATAAAGTCTAAATTGCCCTTTGGAATAAAAGTGTGTGTCAATGTGCTAGACTGGTGACCTATTCAGGGCGTACCATGGCTCTTTCCCAACGACTGCTGGGATTGGTTCTTGTCAAGGGGTTGTCAAGGAGTTGAATACACGCAATCAAAACTACCAGAACATTCAAAACCCCAAACCATGACAATTTACAATATTCTCACTTTTTCTTCTTTCATGTTGACTCAACAGACTTGAGCATACGTTATGTGTCTGAAATAGAATGTGACCTCCTCCTGTGCTGCCAAAAGAGCTCTGAACACTTAGGATGTGGTCGAAGGAATAAATCATGTCTTGTCCCAGGACCTTAGCAAAGGATGCCGTGTGGGGGAGAAGGGTCTTCAGGTATTAGGCTTACATTTCACAGCGCCCATCAGAAGGGTTCTGTGGAGTTTAGAGGTCAGAGGAACGTCTCGAGGTCTTGGACATGCTTTTTAGGCCCTCCTAAGCTGCTTTTGCAAGGCTCAGTACTGTCCCTCAGTGACAGGCTGCTCGTTAGGAGAGTGTTGTTACCTTTGCCTAAAGCTGTGTGGAGGGAAGTGATGGGTGTGCAGAAATGTTTAGATAGGTGTCAAAGTGAAATCCATGTGAATACTGGGAAATAGGCTATCTCAGCAGAACAATGTTTTCAATCGATGTGAGAAGTGTTGCTCCCATTAGCTGTCAGTGGTCCAAATGTTATGGCTGATCGGCGTGTTCCTGGACCCAGACCTCCGTGTCACAGCTATGACACCTCATTTCAATGATCTTTATTTGCTATCTGTTTCATGAGTATGGATAATAAACCAGTCAGTCAGGACGTCTCTTCTGAAATAACATGAGTCATCAACGATATAATTATTTAGAGTGCTTTTTTTCTCATTCAGTGGACTTCTTAAGAGACTGGATGAGTCTGATTGCCTGATCCAACATTTCCCCACTGGCAGTGGATATTTGTATTATCACAGAATAACTGAACTAATTATGCACTACCAGAAACTAAGAACTGACTTTCTGTACATATTTACTTACTGAACTGATTATTGTCCACTGATGTCTACTGATACTCAAACCAAAGAGTAATGCTATTATTACGTCGTCGTAATAGCTGAAGCTCTTCCTGGGAATCGAAATGAGATTAATTTAATATGTCCAAACACATTTTCAGAAATGTTATTACTATAAAGAAAACTTCTCTGAAAGATTCAAGGAATATAATGTTGGTAAATAATCATTATTTATGTAATAATCTACATAAATCACTGATGTAGAGTGTGGGTCCCTAATCATGACTAGAATTGAAATGTCTGCTGTTTGCTAGATCTTGTTCATCCACAAATACAACAATGGTTTGGTTTTCTTAAGAAAATGTAACTAATTTGTTGCTCACATTATGGGCTGTCTGTGTTTGGCAGCCTTCAGACTTCCTGCTTTTGTTTATCACATTATAAAATACATTTTTCTCCTCAGTCCTCAGAGTTATTTTCTTTGTCTTAACCTTCTGCTTTCTTTGTTTATCTAAACACATCATGCTTCAACTTCAGCCTTTGAATGCCTGTGCTTCATTAATTACTTGGGAAAATGTCTCAAATGCTTTACAATGATTTATCAATTTTACAAGCACAGTTTTATACAAAACTAATCAAATTTGTTTTGTTTTGAATTGACTTAAAAGTTGACATATATATTCATATATATAGTCTACATATATAGTACATATATATAGTCTACATATTTCAGTTAGCAGGTTTTGAAGTTGAAATAATCATGTTATAATTTTGAAGGACAAGAAAATGAAAAATTCCTATCACCACTTATATTAGAATCTGAATAATGTTTCAGGATCAGTTCGACACCACGGATGGTGAGAAAGCAGGTGGTCAGTCCGGGCCTCACGTCCATTCCAGAACATAAGCACTGTTTTTTAATGAAGTTTCAAAGAGTAAAGCAGATGCGTGGGATTACTCCAGCTATGCTCAAATTAGTAGCTGCTACGGTTATTATGGTTCTGCTGTGCTGCCTGAGTCATGACTCAGCCAGTAACTGTGTGGACTTTTGATTAGATACCTGCAAAGACCAAGTCCTGTCACGAGCTCATGCATGCCTCTAATCAGGGCACCTAATCACTGTTATTATAAATGAAATTATTATATTTCATATAATTCATTCTCAGCCTTTACTTAAAATATATTGATTAAGTAAACATGGTAACAAAGAATTTTTGCTACTAAAATGATAATTTCTGTAGTTGGTAAGCGATTATCCGACTAAAGACAGGTTCAAAAGCAGAATAAGCCATTAGAGAAATGAATCACGATAGCCAATAAAAGTCCACTATATGAGATTTAAGCTCCTTGGGGAAACTATTATGGGCCCAGAGCCCTGTAAGCTGAAACAAATCATTCCAACTTGTCCTTGAGTAAAATGATGCCCCCGATATGCTCTAGTCTAAAGTAAAGCAAAAACCAATACTGCCATCCTCATAAACAGTCTCGTTATGCCCTCCAACCTCCACTTTGACTTTCCAAATGTCAAGAAGAACTACTATCCTTTTTTTCCCCTGATACTGACTTACATTTACAGTGCATAGTGCATAACAGCTATGGGGAGAAAGTATTAGGATTTTTCCAACCCAAGAGAAGAATAGTTTAAATTCCATCCATGTTTGGATTTAGATTGAATGCCAAACTAACACTATTTCTCATTGGAATATGCTGTATAGTAAACAGGGCAACCAGCATAATAACATCAACCAGTTTTGTTTTTGGTTCTATAAAGAATGTGTTTTATACTAAACCCTGTATATTTTCCAAGACAATATCATCCAGTATTAATGTATTAGAGAGACCCCTGGACGAAGAATCACCTGCTGCAATAAACAGCCCGTCTTCCCTCTTGAGACTGAAGCTGCTCCCATTTTAGAAAAATATGAATGTATTTCCGTTTCATGTTAAAGCCATGCAGGATGCTGTCATGAGTCATACTGAGGGGTTTGCCGAGGTTCCTCAGTTTAGGGACATGTCAGAGTTATTTTCAAGTGAGAGATTTGTTTTTGTGTTTTATATTTATACTGTAACATTAATGAAGTCACATTTCAGGATCCACTTCAATGTTAGTCTGTTCCAAAAGAGAAACAGTCTATTTCTCTTTGAAAGAAAAAAAGACAGTAACCAGAGAACTAAAAAACATCAATTTGGAAAGTATTTATAAAAGATACAAACATTAATAATGTTAATGATAATGACTTTGACAAATTGTTGCAGTACTTCTCCACATGCTCTGTGTAAATTATACAGGGATCAAATCCACACTATCATTAAAAAAACAAACATTTCTAAGGTTTTATTCATTTTTTATACTGATAGCATGTAAGACCTTTCACTGTCTCCTTTAGGGCTTCATTAATATCTTTTTAATGTTTATTTGTATTTTCTAACTTTTATTTTTAGAAATTATGCAAACAATGGCATCTGGAAGCTTCTAAAACCTGCGGTACAGTGGAGTTGGACACCCCTGAGTGTTGACCCGTTGTTCAAATTATTTTCAGTTTCACCCCACATCACAGGAAAAAAAGTAAGGAACAATCTCTGTTTTTACTATTTAAGTATCACTCTTCCTTATGTTATTTTTATGACTGACATAGCGTAAACAATCATTCAGACCAATTTAACATAATATCTGCGATTTCACGCCCTGCTTTGAAACATTCGAGTTAATTTGCATTTCTTGTGATCTAATCTGCGGTCTGGAAAATGTAAAGTGCAATCATAAAAGATGTTGGTAGCCCTGTTGTGTTTGGGGGAGGGGAAAGTGCATCAATATGCTATCAGTTCTGATACTAAGGTGTGAGTACCACCAAGATTGCTTTTTCTGTTGCAGAGGTTTTTCTTCTTTACAGTCATTACTTGCATTTCGTCACAGAATTCAGCTTCTCTGCAGAAATGTTGGTTAAGTTGGTCGGTTTTAGAGTAAAAAACAGATTTGGCCTAAAGTGTGGTCTGCTGACCCTCTACTGAATGACCTGAACTGAACAGGTTTATTTCAAGGATCTGAATAAAAGAACCCTGCCCTGAAATCCAAAATGAGGAGAATGTGGCCACCCAAATTAAAAGCAGCACTTTGACCTATTCAAATTGAAATGACACAATATCATCTACTTATAGATCAATTTAAGTAACTGCAAACTTTAAGGGGGGCAGATTCTTAATTACGATGAAGAAGAAATAAAAAAAATATGAAAACTCTTATAAAAAGATAATGAGATAAATTATTCCCTTATCCAGAGTCCTTGATATCTTAAAATAATGAAAAAAGTAAGTAGCTATTATGGAAAAACATGCTTCGTTATCTCGGTATGATGAGAAAATGAACTTCTGATCTGAATATAATGACTTTAACATTTTTCCTCAAGCATGACCATGGATTTTCATAGCAAGGAAGTTCCTGTGTTGATTCCTGGATTTAGCACCAAAGCCAGGAAATTAAACAAATTCATGAAGGAAAGAGACCTCGTATACCTACTTATGCCAGTATCAGTGCAACAGTGTGGTTTTGTGATGAGTCAGCAGGTGACCGCCTGAACTGTGCAGGTCAGTGAAAGAACCCTTTGGGATGGATCACCCAGCACATTTCCAAGAGCGCAGGTACTTTCTTTACATCAAAGACACAAAATGTCCCCATTTAGAGAAATGTCTGATTCAATTTGGAAAGGTCTTCTCTGTGTCTGACAACTTGTGTCATAGCAGCGAATGGACTCGGTTCCTGTTTAGTGGCAGTGGAAGTGAAAGGTCTGGAGCAGCAGTGACAGTAAGGATCCACTGATTGAATTATCTATGGCTGCAGTCAGAAAAAGGTACACCAGAGGTCCAGCTCTACCCCCTCACTTCTCCTCCCTTCTCCGCTCTGAAAGTAATAACGTGTGTTTGCAGTTTGTGGCCATGGATCTGTATCAGTGGATTCTCCAATCTCATGTGCAATAAAAACAACTGTAATATCAGGAACGGCTGTTCCATCAAACTGGATATGGAGCCATTATGTGGTCTTCTTTCTGTCCAGAGGGATATCTAATAGGCTAAAAAAATATACTTTTTTCCCAAAATTTGGTAAGTACTAGATGGTGGTCCAGGAAAGGCTCAGGCTGAAAAGCAACTATATGAAGAGCATTAATATCGTTGATAAATCCATGTATCACATCAAGCAGCTGAAGTAATAGTGGGTCTTATTTCAAAGGAAGCCCAGCTAAGTCAGAAATGGAAATAGAATGCAGAGCATGTGCATTCTAATCAAAATGTGGAATATACTCGGGGCTCATAAGCAGATGTCCGTGGTGCTCCAATCTGGCCAACGTTAACACCTTCATCATTACACATACATTATGATTCGCCTTAACAATCAAACAGCAAGCCTAAACCATCTCCTTAATCCATGTTTAATTCCTTGCCCCAGTGTGGTTTTGTATGAACCCATTTCTCTACCATCACTGCTCATTATCTGCTCTGATTGCAGCTCCAGGACGGTGGCGTGTTAGGCAGAAGCTGCTGGTAAATACTCTGACTGCACGTTGAAGAGTGACTCCTGCTCCTGAATGAGCATCCCTAAGTGGTGAGCTTAGAGGGGGGAAATCTGGAAATGTCTTGTTCAATTTTCTGCTTTTATTTTATTTTTTATTTTAATTTTTGTTTTCCATTGGCCTTGTCATGAGAAGCAAAAATTAAGAATGCTGAAAGGAAAATGATTGCATGTTTTTTCTCTCTATATGGAGGGTTGAATGAACGGTCATTTAGCTTGTTTGTAACATCAGTTTGGGTGAGAGGGTTCTCTTTAAAGTTCAAGAAACATTTCCTTGATATTGTGTGAAAAGGGAATTTGGATCATGACTAACTTCAACTGATTGAATTATGATCGCCCTGTGATAGATTTAATTATAATCAGTTTGATTAGAACTGTATTTTTTTCAAGCACCTTGTGATGACATCTGTTGTGATTTGGGTCTGCTACATAAAAGTAAAATGTGAATATAATTTAATGTTAATTTCTAGATTGCGGGTGGCATGCCCTGGCTGGAAACTATCCCAATATCTTTTTTTTAATGTTTAACTAAATGTTAGAGACAATATCTGAACATCAGTCTGCCAGTGAGGCTGATATGTGGGTCTTTGGTGATCTGAAGAGGGTGTGATTGTGTATCTGAATGTGTACATGTGTGAGTCGACACGGCTGGACCGTATTACAGAACCCGCTTTTAAATTAGCATTAAGATATATTTGAAATAGGCCACTGAGTTAACAATGTCAACGTTTCTTCTCCTTCATCATGCTGCAGAGGCAGAGGAATTAGCTCTGATGGAATGTGTGTCAGAGATGGTCACACACAAAGCTGCCCAGGTTCTGTTAGAGCATTAAATGGACGTTTTGTTTTGCCTGCACGTGTGAAACTCATCCAGATATTACCCTCGAGTCTGTTATTTTTATTGCATAACATCTCCCATATGTTTTCTCCATCTGTCCGTTTGTTGTGCTGCTCCCTCCATCCTCTCGTTCCTCCACAGTATGTACACAGACTTCACATGGCTGAAGCAGCTCCGCCAATACAGACGTTTAAGGTTCAAGCTCTAGGTTTCTGTTGGATTTTTAATTTAAGAAATAGACTACTGTCATAGAATAATATGACATTTGTTCAATTTTATATGCTGTGCTTATAATGCACATAATGATGAGCTTGTTTTTCTGATGACTGTGGTAAATACAGAGGTCGTGCTCAGGAACTCCCAAGATAAGCTTTCTTTTTTAATCTATTTTCTAAGAACTGATGACCACAGTCTCTCGGCTCACAATCAATCAAATATTTAAAGAACAGATGTATATATATTCTCTTTTGTTTTATTATTAGATTGTTTTGTGAAATGACTCAGGGAATTATAAAGAAACTTTGTCGTCACTAAGAAAACATGTTTAATGATCTTGCCACATAAACATGTTCTATCTTCACGTCTAAATATCACGTCATCATATTTTAGCTCTATTTGTCAGGAAAGACCACAGAGGTATCCTCCTGTTCTGAGATGTGTACCCTGAATTTCCCCATATAGTCCTATTTCCTTCCATTTATTCCTTTGTCCACCATCACTACTCTTCAATGTACTTTCTTTGGCACTAATATGACACCAAATGAAGTTGGGGTCAACAACAAGAACTAATATCACACAAAGTTTCCCGATGGCAACTCAAACTGGAGAATACTGAGTGAGAACCTTTCGTTTATCCTTCTCCACCATTTTTCTCTTATTTGACCAAGAGTGGATTTTGTGGGTCTTTATACTTTAGCAATTGGGCAAGGTTATCGGTGTGTTCAGAGAAACCGCAGTAGCCTTTCTTAGCTGCGAAACCCAGTTAAATTGCTTTCTATTTGCATTTTCAGAAGCAGCAGATAAATTCAGCTCATTATCTTAATACCATAAAGGATTAACAAAACAAAAAAAGATGAAAATCTTCTCAGAGATTTCAAATCGCATCATTTTTGTTCTGCACTCCAACACCGCAAACCTTTCCAGAACTTTGACTGTGAGGAATAAGAAAACGGACAGGGCATCTGATGTGTCAAAGCTGAGCTCACCGTGGCTTGTTGAAGATTTTAGAACTTTCTGACAGACTCCCCTTTGATCATTCCTGTGATTCTCACAGTCCCAGAATGAATACCTGCGCGCCTGAGCATCACATCTCTCCAACGGTTGCTTACAGGTAGAATTTTCTTTAGTCTTAATCATACATAGTTTCCTAAATGCAGGTTAGGAGAAAAAAATGGATGAATGTTGCTTATTTTGCATCTTTAACCCTTGTGTGGTGTTCATATTGTTGTTACTCAGCCAGTGTTCGTGGGTCTGACGGACCCGTTGCATTTTGTGGCTTTTAATGCCTCAAAATCACTTTTATATTAAAACACTTTTATATTAAAATACTGAACAGATGTTTACCTTATCTTAACTTCCCTCTCTCTCATCCAAAACCACTCCCAGTTCCCTCTGGGCAGAGAACCTTTGGGCCCTCTTGATCGGTTATAAGAAACCACTCTGGCAAAGCTGGGCCAGTGTGGTCCCGCCCCCAATTTTAGCAGATAGACAGAAAATTAGAGCAGACAAACAATGTATGTTTCTTTTGTGTTTGTGCACCTGGGGTTCCCACACAAGGTTGCAACATTGTGAGTGCGTGTGCGTGTCTTTGTGCGGTTCACAGAACATAAATTTCCACACTTCTTCTAGCCCCGGGTCCAGTGGACCCGAACATCTTGTATGTAATAGAAATGTGTAGGGGGGGTGTACGGTGTGTGGGCATTAAATATCAATTCTGATATATGTTCTTCACAGAAAATGAGCCAAAGCCAGTGAGTTTCAGTTTAAAAAATTAATTCATTGTATCATTTTTCTTATTGTAAAAAATGAAAACGGGTCCCACAGACCCGAACACCACACAAGGGTTAATGCAGGAACTCTAATCATTCAGTATCAGAGTCTTTCTCCTGCAACCACCACAAAAAGAAAAAAGAAAACACACACAATCAGCACGCCGTTTGGCCTGTGGACTGAGGAGTGATCCACTGCTGGAAAGAGCACAGAACTAAGGCAGAATATTTTTCAGATTTGTTTTTTTTCCTTTTCATGCAGCCTAAAAAAAAACACTCACTTCTATTTTCATGAGGCAGTTACGAAAAAAAGGAGTTTCATTCCTCCGGGTCATCAAATGAAGAGGCAGCACAAGCTGTTTCACATATAATTAATCATTGAATGGAAATTCTGAAAAGTGAACATATGCTGCATGCATTTATTCACACAAGTACGACTGCGCCGGCACTCCGAAATACAGCGAGCACAAACGATGACTCGAACACTGACAGATTAAAAGAGGAAAGTCAGAGCGCTCACTGAATTAATGAGGAATCCTAGATTCATGAAAAAAACAACTTTGCATTTTGTTTTGCGTGACGTGTGAAGAGATGAGAGATGCAAGTTGTGACCCGAGCACGTGGACGTGCAAACTGAAAATATCACACAGATGCATCGTTCAATGCATCTGTGCCCCCCCCCCCGTGCTTATTATTCCTTTTTGTTACAATAATTTACATTTGTTAAAGAATTCCAAAGCAGACAGGCAACAGGGTTAAAGGAGAGAAAAGAAAAAGAAACCCCCCAGAAATGGAGAAATATCTTTTTAGAAAGAGAGAGAAAAGACATCCCTAAAGCTTCCCTTGGCAAAGCAGAAACAGTCATCATAACGCGGTAATCAAGTTTTAGTTGTACTGCCATAATACCAAACAAGACACGGTTAAAAAAAGGAAAAAACTGTTTGGTTTTGCATACTATGATTCTGTAGGTTTTAACGTGAGCTGACTCATCAGCAACAGCCTACTCATTCCACCACCACGGACTCCAGGTAATGAGTGGATAAAAAACATTCATGTCAATAATTATGGGAAAAGAAGATGAAAAAGCGGAATCTCACTCCTTACATAATCTAACAGTTTCAAATGCTAAATCAACAGCTATCAAACCCACATGGAAGAAAATAAGTAGCAGTTAGGTTTTCCCTCATGTCAGTTACAATGAATTCCTACAGTAAATGCACACACACGTCTTTCTGTATCAATATCTGAATCAAACCAAACATTTTAAACTCAACTTTAACCAACCGCAGCTGCATATGAGTTGATTGAGATGATTTGAATCTGTCATGGCTCTGTGGTCTGACACCACTTTAGTGAGGAGAGATAACCAGTATGAGCAGGAGAACGATTTATGTTTTTTCCACATTTTGCAAAAAATAAGCAAATGACAAAAAACAGTGTTTTTGCCCCTTTGAAAATACAGGAAATGTAAAATCTCTGAGCGTGTGTGAGAGTTTCTGTGATAAAATACAACTTCTACAGATATAGAGGGGGTTTAACACAATTCGCTGGCACAGAAAAGATCGCAATTATCCCATGTTGAGGATTCATTCTCAGTCTGCCACAATTTAGCCGTAAATCAAAGTGAATATTTAGGCGTGAGTGTGTGTGGATGCCTCAGACTGCAGTTGCTCCTGGTTGAGATGCTGCAGTTGTCTGCTCAGCCTCCATCACCTCCTCACTCTGCTCTGTGCAGCTGTCAGTTAAATACCAGCACAGCAGCTCAGATTTCACTCTCAAGTCATTTTTCAGATTTTTTTTTTCACTTGATAACAAAGGTAAACAGCAGAGCTGTAGTTTGAGCTCATTTTGACTACATGAAGGGAGGACTATTTCCTTCTCAGCTGGATTTTCTTATCTCTACTGAAACTGGTTGGATGTGGGGTTCAGACATCAAATTGCTAATGCTAATGCCTTAGTCTTTTTTTTTTTTATGCAAAGTCGTTACTGTCGTGTGTTTATTAGGAAATAGCAGGCTAGGCAGTGGTGTGATGCTCTGACTTTTTTGGATTTCAAAAGAAGCCCCTTTCTTGCCGGAGACTGACAGTGAGTGCTTCACAGTCCACTGGTCAAAAATGAAAGCAGCAGGCTCTTTCATGTGTCAGCGCACGCTCGCGCACAAACAGCAGCCTCCTGCAGAGAGCGCGTGTCCACTGCAAAGCATTTGGAGACTATTACAGATTATTAAAAACGAATGAGAGCAGAGCAGGCTGATGAGGACGGTGGCCTGGAAGAGGCCTGTTGACTGCTTCTATCTGAGCTAAAGGAAGGGATGCCACCGATCATGCAGCGGGCAGGCTGTGATCCAGGGCGGGAATCGTGTTGTAAGGTCACTGAAAAAGCACGGCAGTCGATGCATTTGAAGCTTTCCTGCCGGATTTATAAACTGACACGTGAAGAGAGGTCCGGCTTGGTAAGTGCGTTTTGGTCAAAGAGTGCCTGTGGATGTTTTATGTGAGGCTCATTTGTATTCATCCCACAGACGCAGCTGCTTTTCTCTGGCAGCACCGGGATGAGAGGGCCTCGCTTCATGTGCGCTTCATTTTTTCAAATATTCCTTTCACTTCTGTAGACTCAAAGCTACATATCTTAACATTCCCTAGACCTGCAAAATCCAGGTTTCCACCTGACAACAGCCTTCCCTGCAGCCATTTCTGCAGACCGGGACACATTTTACAGGAAACGCAGTGTGGATGTCTGAGCCATACACATCCACACTGTGGTTATTTCAGCCCATTACCTCATCTCAATTCAGTTCTTTTTTTTTTTTATTGTTATTTTTTACTCATAGATCGGACTGAATCAATTCTAAGCTGTTCTCAGTATATAAATCCGTTCTGAAACAGAGGAATAAAAAAACAGAGACTGATAACATGAGAATTGGCTGGACAGTTTCCTCCTCAGATAAAATCATCTCTACTCTCCCCCCTGTTTAAAGATAAAATCTGAAGCCAAACAGAATTACTGTTGGACAAGGTGGTAGAGATTTACTAAATACATTGCTTGAATAATAAACAACAGCGCCCTGATCAGCTTGATAAGGATTAATCTCATATCCTCAGAATGAGATAGATTTAGGTGGTATAGCAGAAGTTAAATGAACAATTATGTTCATAAAACAAACTAAACGGAAAGTCATTGATCCATGATTTATCTACTGAATGTATTTAACTGTACCTAACCTGTGAAGACAGAACAAACACATATTCAAATCCCAAACTTTCAAAGATTAAGTTATCATCTGTATCTGGATATTCAGTATCAGAGGTTTTTTAACTGCTGGTCACTGAGATACCGATTATTTTGGCTTTCAACACACCAATTTACTAATTGCATGAATATTTGAAAGACTGTTAAACAGAAAGAATATGTCAAATTAACTTTTTTTTATCACGAGTATGGCAAAACATGAAATAAAGTGATTCCCTGTACCAATCAGATTTGAACAATAAATAAAATGCTCACTGTTTCTGCAGTGGGTTCAACTTGTATATTTTCAGTAAATCTTTTTAATATTGATATTAAAATAATTTAACACAAAACAAGCAGCTTTACTCACATATGAGAGCATTTTGTTGTTTGTGTTACTTATATAATACCCTGCCCACAGGCTGAACAGCTCACAGGCTCACTGGGAAGGCCCTGCAGCTCTTTATGCACAGGGCTGCGTTTCTGCGACCTGCTGCATCACCCTATGGTTGAAACTAATACAATAATTCATTCTTATGCTTTAAAATATTTATCAATATAATATTTATCACATTATCTTCAAAGAAACATTTTTTCCATAAGTTCTTGGGTCAGGGTTAAAATAAACTATTTATTTGACATTCTCATTATTAGGGTCAGAACAGGATCATTTTTATATATGAATAACGAGAATAAAGTCAAGATATTATAAAACTACAGCAGTAATTTTATGATAATATTTACAACAAAGAACAGTCTTCAACCTTGTGTTCAAATGAAGAATGTTGAGCATCTGTTGAAGTTCTACATCTACACTGAATTGATCTTGCGGAGTTCAACACCTCAGATATTAACTCTATCAATGCTTTTTTGGTTATTAAAATGACTTTATTCTCATAATAAAAAATAAAAAAAACATCTCTCCATGTGACTCTAACAGAACTTTGCACCGTCGTAGTACTTTGCATCATTCCCTCAATTGCTTTTTCCAACATTTGGTATATTTATGAACTATCTCTGTGTGCATCTCTATTTAGTTGTGATATAAACACTGTTTTGACAAACAATAAACTGAAATGGGATTGTTTGCAAATGAAACATAATGGAAAGGGAAGCAGAAGTGTGCCTTATTATGTTGTGTCACTATAACAAATTTGTAGAGAGCCATAATAATTTAGGCTTTATGAATGTGGTAGACAGAAGACACATGCAGACTTTTTAGTGTTTTACTTATGAAACACTTAAATTCTATGCATGTGTCCCCCTGACTGGGATATGAGGTTTGTTATCCAGTGACTGATAATGGACTCTTACTGCAGTCACCTCTGGAGCGGAGAGTTGCCGTCAACAAGAATTGCTTTCAAACTCAATTTAAGAACTCACATACTTGTGTCAGTTAAGACACAACAAAAGAGGCGGGTTCAGATGAATTTGAACAAAATGACTTCCTGACTGCTCTGACAGAGAAGTTTAGCCTCTGTGGGTGATATCCGGCAGCTCTGCATCATGTTGCCGTAGTTTGTGTTTAGAAAAATAACTACCTCAAAAATGCCGTGCAGAGTGATGAGCTGGTGTTTCCCCGGCCTGCACATGTTCAGCTCCAGAACACACACGCACACGCTCTGGCTCCACTTCCACGCTCTCTGGGTCTTTAATCTGGACTTGAATCAACAGCACAGATGTAACAGATCCCATCAGCAGCCCGGCCCTTTTTCAGGGAGGTGTGATTGTTCCTGTCTCTGTGTTTGTGCATAATCAGGAGGTGGCAGCGTGTCATTTCTCATCTGATGGAAGAATCATTTAATACTTGTCAGGCTAGTAAACAGCAGGTATTTGTATCAATGTTTATTTCTGTCATTCTGATCCATTTTCACAGTGGACTGAAGACATCATTTCATTTACTTTGGAGTTTTAAGGAAATGATACACTTTCCTGTAAGACTCTATGTGACTTCTTTTAAAGGGAAACTTCAGCGTTTCCACACAAATACTTGACTTTATCTGAATCTTAATTCATTCCACATCACAGCTACACACTTCAGCAGAACTGGTTATGTTTGGGTTTTTGTCAGATTGTTTGAAATTGGACTTCTCAGTTTAGTTAACTCGTCCCGTTGATTGGGGGCTTGCAGCTGAAACTCTATTGCAGCTAATGAGGGTAATTAATTAAATATGCAGCGATGACTTTCAGATGTGCCAAATGCTCGGTGCATTCGGAGGTGTGTGCACCGTGATGCCAGTAATGGGCAGTTCTGCTTCATTTCTCCACACTGCAGCGGATACCATGTGAGAGAGATGCTGATCTCTGTAACCGTGGTTATGAACAGATGGAGCACGAGCGTGAATGTGTCCCGTGTCCCATCTAAGAACACGGACATGTCCGGGGACTCGCCCTCCAATCGTTAGATGGCAAGCAGACCATCTGACTGCTGCGCCCTTTAGGAGGCAAATACAGCTTTGTCAATAACTTGGTTTAACAAAACTATTTACCTATTCTACCTCATCACTGATGTAAATTAAAAAAAGAATAACAATGAAGCCTTCCACAATCAGTCACTAAAAGATGCAACACAGAAAGGACTGGTGGCTTCTGGAGGTAAGTCTCTAGTCAAACATGTGGGAGTGGATCAGTTGTTAATATCCAATCCATAACCTGTTCACAGGGAACTGGTTGATGCATTATCTACATCAGAGATGATCAGAAACCCTTCTCTCCAGTCTATTCTCCACAGCTGTATCACGTGTTTCTGCAGGAACATCTGAAGATCAGGTCCTTAAAGGAATCTGGCAGCTGAGGCTATCCAACCAAATAAAATACACACATTGGAGTCAGTAATGACAAACTTCAGTCGAACTGTAAAATGAACCATTTCTAGAGTTTATCATCCTATATTGTTACTATCATTATTATTAATATAGATGAAGAAGATGGGGCTCATTGATCTAAATCCCCAGGTTCTCTGGTTCCCAAACAGATTCCTTTAGCTTCTTACCTGTTTCATTAAGACTGCAGTGTGGGATAAATACACATGGTAGCTTTCACTTCAAACAACCTCGCATAATAAAAAAATATCAGGCTTACAATTCTATGTCTGCATCAATAGGCCACTTCAGCTCAACATCCACGAGTCACGTGGGATCAAACCCACATCAAAGCCCAGCCGTGGTTATTATGAGAGGCTGGCGACAATGGAACAATAATTAAAGCCATATGGCTATCAGCTATAACACCCCGAACCTCCACCAAAGCTCTGTTTGATGTCTGTCACGACAAAATACCAGCCTCTTCAAATCAGGAGATGAAGCCACCTGTAGCCAAGTCATTTCCATCCGTCTGAATACAGGAGACACATGCAGTCACTCTCAGGCACCGCTATTCTGAGCAAAGGGTAACTGTCAAAACCACAAATAATGCAGCAGCAGCAGCTCATCGTCTGGGAAAACGCAAAGCTCTGTCAGTGTTTAGGCTGTTTTTATTGAAGGGATGTGTAACAACACATCAGGGCTCCACTGAGTCAGACACAGATTATCCATCCATGAACAATCTGGCTCATTTATTTAATCATTTAATGTAATTAATAACTAAAATACCTGTTTTTCTATCTTATTAGGGATTGCTTTTTTCCCATAACCTGTTTTCTAATCTATCTATCTATCTATCTATCTATCTATCTATCTATCTATCTATC